>QYTT01095022.1:20876-51428 GCA_006980735.1 Dasypogon diadema
GTCGAAGTGCCTTTTTAAAAACCGGTAAAACTTCACAGAGTTAAATTTGTATGGGGGGATTTGGCCAGAATACACCAGCTAAAATTTTGCACGGAAAAGCTTTTGATAAGGCGGTTGTCGACGGCCGGCTGGGTGAAGTAAATGACCGAGGTCTGTGATTGATAAGAAATGTACAATTTTCGTGTTCAGAAAGAAAGAAATTATCGGATTTTCTATTTTTGAGGATGCAGGAACTTGCTCTCAAATCAATTCAAACTTAACAAAGGAGCAATAAATCGTCAGCAATAAGCTAAGTTTAAAATTACAATCTATTACCTCGCTCTCCAAAACTTCTATTCAAGGGCACTACTAGTTTTTTGGTGTTCACGTTTTCAAGGGGATCATAAGTGAATCAATGAATTGAACTAAAATTTCTAGATTAAAACATTGCAATAACTGGAAAATAACCCATGAATCTCTGTAATAAGAAATACGTAATTGTAACATAAAAAATATATTTAAGATAAGAAGATTAATATAATTTTATTGAAGTAAATCTTCCTTATTAAAGTTCATCAATTGGGCAGAACTTCCGGCAGATAGATCAATGTCAGCAAGACCCAATTCAGCAAGAAGGGCATCACCATCATTTGGTGTGGAATTCAGATTGATGTCCTCAAATCCAGGAATTAAATTTTCTATAGAATGATTCGTTGTACCTTTGTTTTCTATTACAGACGCTTCAGTGGCTTCCTCACCACAAATCAAATCGTCCCCACCGACATCTTCCTCAGCATTGTATGTCATGTTCATTTTATATTGGAATGCGCTTTCTTTAAGATCAACTTCAACTGGGAACAAATTGTGCAATTCCTTCAAACGATTTACTGTTTCTGTGCCCAATGTCGCTAAGCCCTCAATGAACCTTTTCAGTTGGGTTGCCAAATCCCTTGCATGTTTGCTCTCTAGCAATTCCATCTTCTCCAGTACATCGTTTCTCAACTTTGCAAACTTACTTCGGGCTTCTTGACGACAGCGCAGTATCAAACGATATTCGTAATTACCAGTTTCCACTCTGTAGAGAGGTTCTTGAAGTGCTGCATAGCTATGTTCTTCGTCGTCCATCTCCTTGACTTTTAGACAGTACGATAAGTAAGTAAATTTCGCATCAGCATAACGCCGTATAGTCATTTTAGTATCAGGAATAGCCTTATTCAAATACGTGCCCAAATCTGCAAGAACTGGTTTAACTGATTTCAACATTTTAACGCCGTCCTTTTCCATATTCCGATGCAGTTCACCAAATAAGCGAAATGCTTCAGATGCACGTGGTTGTGGCTCTCGAACACTAATTGCTGCAAAAACATTTCCAAAAGCTTGGAATGTTTGTAGTAAGTCGAAATATGCTTTTAGCATACGTTTGGCATGTTCCACAAGACCTTTATACATTTGCTCCGTAGCTTGAAGCTCTTGAAGACGCTTTACTAAGGAATCATTACAGAGGATTGCTCTCGATAATCCCAAAGTATCAGCTGTGCTACTGGACATAGCTTCCACCAAGCGATGCTTAATTTTTTTAAGGACAATATCAAGTGATTCTCCTTGCGATGGATCGGCGTGCAATTTATTGTAATGAATTGTAACCTCATCTGTTGTCGCTTGTATCATTTTTGCAA
The DNA here is from genome assembly GCA_006980735.1 of Dasypogon diadema. Classification (NCBI taxonomy): domain Eukaryota; kingdom Metazoa; phylum Arthropoda; class Insecta; order Diptera; family Asilidae; genus Dasypogon; species Dasypogon diadema. The sequence goes on from QYTT01095022.1 coordinate 22,532, forward strand.
CTTCTACTTTGGTTTTTCCTTTAACTGACTGACCATTCACTCCTAAAAGTTCATCCCCACTTTGCAGAGAACCTTCACGAGCGGCTGGTGTACCATCAAATACCTTTTGTTTGAAAATTAATTAAAAAAAATAAATGGATTCTTTTTTTTTATTAGTAAATGTTATACTGACCTGGACAATGTAAAGGCAAGGACATAACGGTGCCCCACCTCCTATACTTATCCCTATGAGATTTGTTTGATCCTTTTTTATTACCACAGATCCAGATGTTACCGTCATGCCCCTTTCATCGATATGAACAAAGAGTTAGAAGAGTTAGTATGCAGGCAATGTATTTTATAAGAGTATGGTTCAAGCTATTAATCAACAAGCTGTGAAATTTGCGTGCAAATATAAAAAAGGCTTACATAAAACGCAAAAGCGTAACTTAACAAACATTTGGGCAATTTATAAAATATTGACAGAGTTTATTAAACTCTTATAATAATACTTACCTCATCGGCCGTTGATTGCTTCTAAGACAATCATTAAAAGATATAGATTCCTGCATCGGTGAGGTAGCAACTACCAAATTTATAACTTGTATAAAAAATTTACTCTAAATCAATATGTCGTGGAATGTTACGCGAAAGTTGTTTCTAGTGCTATTCAGAAGACCGTGAGATACTATGACCTTTAGATATGAATGGCTATTAGACACTTGTAGTAGAAAATTACTAAAGCGTAACTGCTCCTATTTCCTAAGTATCGTGTAAATGCATTACGAGAATCCAGAAGCGTATAATGCGGTTCCTTCGTATGCTGTCTACATCCTCTGAATTTATCCCGATTAATACTAGACTCATAAATGTTGCGTTCAATTTTACTGCACCCTACATTTATGAGCTTACGTGATATGATCTGATCATATATCTGCCCAAAACCAGTTTTTCATGCTTGTGGATAGGAAGTACAAAATATTTCTTCCAATCCTTCCAGGGATAATCTCCTTATTGCGTACTCAGAGTCTGTGTCTGTGCAGAGAATCCCAGAGAATTGGACCACTGACTTTATTTATATTTTCCGAGATGATGTTGGCTCCTGGTGCTTTTCTACATTTCTATCCTCTTTAAGAAGGACATGAATAAATCATATGCCAGCTGATTAATTTCAGACTGCAGATTTTCAATCGGGGATGCTTACTTTAAGCATTTCCTAAACTCGAGAAGTCATTCAACACTTTTGTTAAGTGTATTGCTGACTAGTCATTGAGGACATGTTGCATATATATAATGCATCACCGGTGAATACAAAAAAAAACACCTCCTCTCGACTCAAATGATGTACAAGACCGTCAAAAAATTAGTAGTAAATTTTTATCAGTAGTCTTTCTTAACATTGAGCATCTATAATTCAATATACAAAGCATAAATGTTATTTGGCCTCCTCAGGTCACATTTTAGAAATCCTAAAAATATTTCAAACACTATCACGTGCATACTGCATTATGAAGTCTTACTAAAAGCTCATTGATGACCAACCAGCAAAGTGGGAAAGACAATTTCTGGCGAACTGAAAAAATTCAATCAACCGGTTTGTAATATTTTTTCAGCGGTAATGCATAGACCTCAGTGCGTTAGGAAAAAAATACAAAAACCTATCAAACGGTAAATCTTATTATAAGTGGCTAAGCATAAGATTGCAATTAATGAAGAAGGGGACAGCCCCGATACACAGTATCTATAATAGATCTCTTCCTTAGATATATCCAAACACAAACTACTTCTTAATTAACATTTTAAGTAAATAATCATAAGCTATAGATAGCGGAATATTGAAAACACTTCTAGCCTAATAGGGTTTGCAAGTCAACAATTTCACCCTTATTCTCAAGTTTTCAATTACGGATGCAAAGAAAAGAAAAGCCTATACAATGGATTGCTACTTCCAACTCTATGAACATCTTTTGCTACTTAACTTTTCCAAACCACTTACAATCTTTCCATTTCAAGTCTCTGGCAAGCGTAGTTAGACCTACGCTCGTCTGATTCAGGACACCCTCCAACATAGAGAACTGGCTCACAAAGCTCTTCTATTACAGTAATATCGTTATCAGTTTTTTGCTCCATTTCGGTAGCATTTGCGGTGTGATTATCAGTGTTGGATGGCAAACTGCACAGTCATAATATTCATGTAATCAAGGCACTTAAATTCACACGCAATTAATTAATACTTACTTTGGTTCATCACCGTCTGCTCCACTTTCAACAAGCAACCTATCAACATTTTCTTTGCTGTGGCAAAAAGACTTTATTTAGGTGAAATTGAAAAAACAGTTAACTTACATTTAGTAATTAAAAAAGGTGCAATTTCACAGAAAATTACAACATCAACAAATAAGCAAACTTATAACGTTTGAGCAAACTTAAAACAACCGGTAGAAAATAAATATAAAAGTACTTTTGATCTTCGAACGAAAAATATCGTTTATCGTCTGGATTTCTATCAAAATACATCATAAGTGGGTATGCGCTATATGGCCACATTTGGTCGCCAAGTTTTTACGCACAATAACGCAAAATTAGTAAAACTTTAGAAATTATATGGAATATGGGAAATGTGTGCACAACAGAAAACAATATAAAGAAATTCATGCACTACAAATATTCGTTGATGCATTCAACTGTCTTATATTTCCTTATTTACATCTTGTCTTCTTCAAAAAAGAAGTCGTCTTCAAAATCGGTCAGCATTTTTACGGGAAATTAACTCGTCCACTCTAATTAAAAATCCAATCTACAATCTTGTCATGTCTTGTCTTTTCTTAGAGACTAACGCACAACAGAAGTCCCGTTTCACAAAGAACAGTTAGGACGCCACCTGGTCAGCCTTAGCGATTAGTATATTGCCGACTAATACGGATTCTGGTTTGTAGACACACAAAAAACACGCAGACTTTTTATATTTGTAAACTTTTAATTATGTAAACTCAATTCGGGAACGAATTGTACAAATTAACGGAACTTGGGAGCCGCGGATGAGATATACGTCTGCTCCGAGCTGAGAAAGCCACACGACTCCATCGATAATATCAGCTCATTCTGACGGATACAAATTTTAAACGTTCGTCTTTAGATAGTTTTTATATCCATTCCATGCGATTTAACTTTTAACCTGTAGTGCCTTTTTTAGATCACTCATCATAATCGAATTCACTCTTTTTATTATTTAATCAAAGTTGCAATTGTAAACAATAATAAAAAGTAAATTATATTACAACGGGTTTTAGTACGTTTTAGTACATGTTTTAGAACAATTTCAAAATTAGTACACTCACACTTTGAAAGCGCACGCACACATTGACAAATCAGGTTGGAATCTTAAATATTAAATACATAAACCAAATTAACGAACGACGTTTTCATATAAACGTAGCGCCTACTAGGGCAAATCCGCTTAACCATAATTATAGCAAGGGACTTGCGAAAGTCCCAGCTGTGTGTCGTTTCTTTGTCTGCACTGTTTTATTTCCCGAGATATGTAAATAGACGAAAAAAATCTCTCAAAAAGTGTAACAAATTTCACCCAACGAATTAAAAGCATTACGTTCGCATCATTTTGGACGTTTAAAGATCTAAGTTTAGGTCAACAGTCTCCAGTTTTCAGTAAAAGGCATCTTGCATAATTCTAATGTCAAAGCTTTTTGGTTCTTTTTATTGAAAATGTTCGTCATGCGTTAAAGTGGAACATTTTTGTTTAATGGGTGCATTTTAAGGTGTTAGGGATTTATTCATGGGCAATTACTCAACGCACGAGGAAATGGACGACTATCTCGATATTCTAGAGGGAGACAGTGATGAGTACCAGGAGCACCTTGTAGACGTTTTGCAACGTATGGTCAGGAGGTAACTCTTCGTTAGATGTCTCGGCTCTCTAATTATCTGAATAGTATAATTCACAGAGGATCTTCATCTAGGTATTGCACTGGAAAAGCACCCATCATTAGGAGGCGTCCCGACTTAACCATCTTTAAAGTAATTCAGTACGAATTTAGCATAGCACGTTTAGTAACACTTTTACGCTTTTAATCAATTAGAACACAGCTTTGTATAGGGAAATAAAATTTCTCTCTGGATTACCTCCTGATAATAAGCCTCCAGATGACTGCTGGTCGCTTCCAAAAAGACTAATGAACCGGGAAAGTGGCCTCGGCCCGAAGCCAGCAGGAATTTTTACAGATAACCAATGCCGCCAGATAGCAAATGCGTTCATTCCTAACCATAAACAACAAAGGCTTATGTCCCTAGAATCCAAAGTGTTTGTGGGCACGTTTAATAAGAGTGGCACCCGCCTAATTACAGCAAGCCAGGATAACATAATTAGGGTTTTCGATTCTTCGAAGGGCACATACCATCGAATAAATAGAATAACTGCCAGGGACGTGAGCTGGTGCATATTAGACGTAGATTACAGCCCTTGTGGGGAATACTTTGTTTATTCGACCTGGTCGGACTATTGTAGATACTTTCCTAGCGTGTTTACTTGATTAATTACATTGAAAAATTGTTTTCAGTGCACATTTCCCGTATTCACGGCCACAAGGACGATTTTCAATGGTTGCACTTGAATCCGGATCACACGAGGTCGTGCGTGTTTTCTGTCAGGTTTTCACCTTGCGGTGATTTCTTAATAGGTGGAGCCAACGACGGATGCATATATGTGTACGACAGGGGCTCTGATAGGCGGACAAGGCAAATAAAGGCGAGTAGTGTTGCTAGTCACAGGCCGATTTCACGCAGAGCTGCAAAGTCCTTCTAACGTATTGAACATTTCCAGACTGACAGTGATCAGTTCACGGATATCAACGCGGTTAGTTTCATTGATTCAACATCAAATCTCTTCGTTAGCGGTTGTGATAACGGAATAATAAAATTATGGGATCTCCGCTGTGGAGATAACTCGGATTCCCCAATAGGAATTTTTGTTGGACATTTCGATGGAATTACCTACATAGACCCTAGAAATGACGGCAGATTTTTCCTAACAAATTCCAAAGATCAAAGTATTAAAATTTGGGATTTAAGGCGGTTTTCACCGAAAGAAAAGGAAAACACTGTGAAGAACAGCAGGTCCTATAACTGGGACTATCGTTGGGATAATGTTCCCAGTGACTGTATGTTGTGTTTTCTACGTCTTAACTCTTTTTTTTATTAAATGAACAATATTCCAGTTTATAATCCGGCAAAAGACATGGAGGGAGACTCTAGCATTATGACCTTCCGTGGTCACCGGGTCACAAAAAGTTTGATAAGAGCTAAATTCTCTCCAGCAGAGCAAACGGGTCAGAGGTACATATACACTGGATGTGGTACTGGACGTGTAATTAGTAGGGCTATGAATGCAAACGAGAGTTTGAAAAGATCAATTGAACGAAATTTGTTTCAGTTTATGACGTTCTTACCGGTCGAATTCAAGAAGCCATCGAGGGCCATAGAGACGTTGTTCGAGATGTTGCTTGGCATCCGGTGCGTGCTGAAATTGTCTCGAGCTCGGTAAGTTTATAATTTGTCGTGGCGGGTGAGTATAACTCAACTTGTTTCAGTGGGATTCTCATGTGAATTTGAATACATACAAATACACCGAAAAACAAAGGGGTAGTGGACGAAATGAGGATGAAAGACCTTTAAGAAGATCTCGTCGGATTGCGCTTCGGAATGCTCAACGATGTGAAAGCGACGGAGAAGTCGACATTGAGAATTAAGCTGTGTATATATACTTTAGGCTCTTTTTAGTTGTTTTAACAATTCGTAACCGATTTTAATTATCGAAAGTACTATTTTTATTTCTAAGCTTAGTAACTTTAATTTTATTTTTTAAAATATTTGAATTATTCACTATATGTAAAATATTTTTTGGTTGAGAATTCAAGTGGGAGTTTAATACACTGTTTTTGGAAATGTTTTTAGTATTAATATACCCATTGTCATGGTGGAAGGAAGAGAACTCACGATGTTTGCCTCGTCTTTTTTTATCAATTCCATTTCCAATTTTTAGAGCACACCCTCTTGATAGACACACATAGGATTTCATTAGTTCATAGGTTACTCAATTTTAATCGATCTCCTCTTTCAGACAGCTGTTGTTAGTGTGAAAAAGTTGTATGCTATCCTTGACAAAAATTGCAATTTCCAATTCAACGTGTTTCTTTACTTTTTTGGATAAATTTTTAACTTCTGATGGGAGTCCTTTGTAGATTTCACTTGATATTGTTAATAATCCTGTACGAACTGGTTGTGTTCTTGCTGGTTCCACCATCTTTCTGTCTTGTATTGTGGGAATGAAGTGCAGCAATGGTTGTAATTCACAAGTTTGATTTAATCAGGTTGTTCTTCAGTTTGTAGATCAACTTTGCTTTCTCTAAAAAGATTTTTTGCTTTACATTTTTCATTTATTTGTTCTATAAAGCTTCTAACAACCTTCTGTGTTCGCTTACGAGGAATAGACTGCTACGCGGACAATTTGATCATTCTTCTTTCTTGATCTTTTTGTGTAGTCTGATGCGAAGCGTTGATTGGTTCTTAATTGGGTAAATTATTGCGGACTCACTACTAATTCTCGAAAAACCGAACTTCGCAACTTTACCAGGAAAAGCAAAATCCCCCTAATGACCCTGCCATCCATTGATTCAGATTCAGTTGGAACTGAAAGAAAGGGTAAGCTCCCTGTGGGTTATTCTAAATAAAACACTAGGCTGGTAACCACACTTGGAGGAAAGGGCCGAAGAATGCCTATATGCAGCCTCTACTTGTTGAAGAGGTCTGAGGTTAATGAACTTACGCCGCTTTCATTCTCACCGGCTCAGCTCAACTGTTGCAAGTAAAGTGGAGAAGCAAAGCATTCAGAAAAAGTCAACAGCTAATTTAAATATTTTATTAAAATAAATGCTACTATAATTTAAAAACCTTCCTTTTCTTAAGGCGTCTATAATTAATTTTCTTCTTCTTATTTAACCCCCCGTTTGCTTGCAGTTCTTTACGTTTATTGATAACATCACTCCACATTTGCGCAATCTTTTCTTCGTTATTTTTACGAAATACCACTTCTACGGAAATGTTTTCCGGCAACCCATACCCAATTATATCACCGAAGTTCGATTCTACAAATCCATTTACATCTAAGTAACGAAATATTTCAGCACCATAAGCATTTAGCTCATAAATAAAATTATCATTTGCGGCATTATTTTGAAGACACACTTCTGCTGAGTTGCATGATTGGACTTGGAATTCACCCATTTTCCCCTTACTTTCCTCTTTCTGGGGTTTATTACATTCCTGTGATTCTTGTGTTGTGTTCTTTTCGGTATCGGAAACATCTTTCATTTCTTTACTTTTTTCACGTTTTATTTTTTTCGTGCTACGTTCTATAGGACCCCCTTCAGTAGGACTTGAAATTTTTACATTCTCAACGTGATTTCCAACACCTTTTTGCTCGTTATTTTCTTCTTTCTGACGATTATTACATTCCTGTGATTTTTGTGTTGTGTTATTTTCGATATCAAAAACGTCCTTTATTTCTTTACTTTTTTTACGCTTTACCTTTTTCGTGTTACATTCCATTGGGCCCTCTTCAATACGATTTGAAATTTCTATGACGTGAACGTGATTTTCAACACTACTTGTTTGTTTTTTATGTTTATTCATTTTTACATTATGCTCGGCTCTAATCTCATCCCCGAGCTGCTGACTAACTTCGCAATTTTGATTGATAATATTTTCCACTTGCTCGTGTTGTGTAGGATTGTTTTCACCCTTAATCGTTTTGGAACAGTTGGGACTATCATTTTCTCCATCTACACTCCTTGTTTTCTTGTGTCTTCGTCTCAATTTTTCATTTTCACACTCCACAGGGGTGTCTTGTAAGACTTCCATGCAGTTTCTCATGTCTGTACTACGCGCATCTGTTTTCCCTTGGTCTTCTATGGTTTTTATATCATATTCGTTTGAGCTGTTTTGAGTGTCGTTTTTATCTTTTTTTAGTGGCGATTCTTGTTTTAGTTTGTGTACATTTTGCTCTGTAGATGATTCTACAGAACATACAATGTCTTCAGATTGCAAATTATTTCTGTCTTCTTTACGTTTTCTTTTTTTAACTTGCTGTAAATTACCTTCTAATGATTGATTTGAAGAACTTTCTTCTTCTTTTATAGTTACCTCATTTTCTTTCCTCTTTTTGGATTTTCTTTTAATAAATTGCTCGGCACTATCTTCTTTGATATTAAGGATTTCCTCAGTTTTCATTGTTCCTTGTAAATTAATGCTATTACCTTCCAAGTCCTCAACTTCTCGTTTTTTCTTCTTTCTTTTCTTTGGAATTTCATCAGTTACTACCACCTGGGACTCATCTAAGCTTACAGAACAATGCTCTTTTGTACTGTCATCATTTTCGCATTCATTTTTGCACTCTGTACGTAGTTTAGATTTACTTTTATTTGAATTGCCCTCTAAATGTGTTGCAATGCTATTTGAACTACTCGAGTTTTCTGTATGTTGTTCTGAGGTTTTCTGACATTTGTTTCCGATGGTTTGCGTTCCAGCCAACTTTCTCGAACTATTCATGAATTGCCCTTTATTCTTAAAATAGTCAGTTATTGGTGTTCCACCGCTAATCGTAGTAACACCAAATGAATGACAAATCTCTGAGTCGCTGCCATTAGCTTTAATTTCTTTCTCTTGTTTTTCTTGTAAATCTCCCCTGGCAGCCGTATTGAAAGACTTCTTTCCAAAAATATTAGCTAAATCTTTCTCACTATACTGGGAAACATCTTTACCTCTAGTAAATTTTTTATAGTGAACACGAGCTCTGGAGTTTTTCGATTTTTCTTCAAGTGATTCTCCACTTAATTTGTGAATAATGCTACCATTTATAGGATTTTCTTTCTGAATTCCAATACCAATTGCAGGTACACAACAATCCTGTTCCTCAGTGTCTGAATTTTGCACTGAATTACTAAGTGATTTCAAAAAGTCATCAAAATCGTCTTCATGTTTTGTCCATCGATCGTTACGATCCTCATAACCTAAGCCGACGTTATCATTTTTGTATTTTATGCGCACAAATTCTGGATTACCGTCCTCATTAGCTCCGAGACCTTTACCTTTACTCCAGCCCATTTTCTCCAACATTTTAGCACCGAAACTGTTAGCATCTATGAAAAAAATATAAGAGAACATTTTCAATAATCGGGTGATGCTAAAAAAAATTAATATAGATAAGAGCACCGAATATGTCATATAAAAATTAATAATTAAAAGTTTTAACACGTTATTTTGCCATTATTTTAAAAATCTTTTTTTTGTGAAAAGTATGATTTTAATATTAGAAGTCATAAATTCGTGACCAACTTCTAGTGAAGATGAAAGTTCTCTTATTCAGATGTGGGAAAGGTAACCCGGGTAGAAAGTACATATATTATTTACGTATACAGTGGCTCACGAAAGTATTGGGACTGGCCCTTTATTTCAAGTTTCTGTAAAAGAAATTATACCTTATAAACATAAAATATATAATCAGCCTTAGGCTGATTACTTGATACCCTATATGATATAAATATAATTCATCTCATCATTCTCAGAAAAAGAGCTCAGTAGCATGGACTTAAAATCGGAAGGGCTTGTCTATACCCTACGTCACTTTTTATGAGACGAAAGCAAAAATTTCAATTCGGATACGCCTTAAGTGTGAGAGGAAGTGTTAACGCAGATATAAAACTGTTCACTCAGCTGCAGACAGATCTCACCGACATTTTCCCCAAATTACAGATCTGTGTTTTGTCTGCATTAGTGCCTACATTTCCATTTCTAGATATGGTACAGAATTTTGATTACTTACCTTCATATAATGGTTTTCCACGCGGTTGTAATAAGAGTAATTTTTTCTGTCGTTTTTCAGCAAGCATAGACATTTTCCTTAGTATTCACTGTAAGTGCTAAACCCCACCATATAAGCTGAAAAAATACCCACTTATAATAGCCTCAAACGAGCAAAGGCACATGGACCGAATCCGTCAAATACTTCTTCTTCTTCCAAAACAGAAAAGAGTAGGTTTCGCCCACTCTTCGAGGAGAGAACATAAAAGAAGAGGAACAACAGAAGAAATCTCTTGCAATGCAACTTGAAACAAAAAATTTTCTGAATGTGTGTATGCTGACAGCTTAGGCTAAAAAATGGAAAATGTTAAGAAGCATTTTCCGTACAAAATTTTCTGGGGAACCAGATTTTTGAAAAATTAAAAAAATCCAAGTGGCGATTTCAATTGGCAACTTTGTGCAGCCTGTGCACGTGCAGCATTAACAGCTGAGTTGAGTTGTCACATAAGGTTTATTTTGGCATTGCTCTAATAAAAATGTTGTAAAAAATGTTTTTGCGCCAGGCTTGGAAATATACGTATAACTACTCTACATATCGCGTTTTAGTTAAAAATTTGAGAAAAACTCATTTAAACATACAATGTCGGAAGTTGGGAATGTTGTACACTCAGTTCCATAATTCGCCAGTTTCGAGTTTTGAATTCGGTCAAATTAGAGAATTTTCAGATATTAGTGTTTCCAATACAAATTTTGATTCAGAGCATGATGTAGATGCTTGTGATGAACACGATATAGATAGTGACGATGGGAGTTTCTGTTTGAAAACGCTTTTGTATAACAATCCTACGGATATTCTCTTGCAAAGCCTTAACGATTGTTCGAACGAAGAGGAGGTAAAACTTCTACAGTTTAGATTTTCCAAATGCCTGAAATGTATTGTACACTTTTAGTTATTCCGCATATTTAACGACCGTAAGGAACAGTTTGAACTGCAGCATATGGTACAAGTTGTTATTCTTCTCTGGGATAAATTCAAGAATGGTTCCATTAGTAAACCAGAAAGTTTCAATTCTGCAGAAATCTTCAATGAATTTCTAAATTATCTGAATTGTTTCGTACCAAATATGAATGCCAATGAATCTGCATGTTGTTTTCAATATTTGAGCAAAATAGGAGTTGATGCCGGCCATCCCACAATGCGAAACCTTATCCTGAAAACTAGAGATGCGATATGCAGTAGTAAAATTGTTAGCTTTGCAATGCAATAATTTCATAATATATTTTCCAGTGCCAAATACCCCTCTCTCTGCACTTTCGAGATTTACAAAGGCTGTAAATGTGAGAGATGATGTCCACACATTATTAGTTTGCAAAGAAGTTATACCAGTGGTAGTACATCGTCTTGAAACCTGCAGAAATGCTGAAGAACTCCGATTAATTACTATTTGCCTGCACAATCTAGTCTTATTTGTTTCAAGAGACATTCTTCAAATTTACAGAAGTAAAATAAAAGAGCTCATTAATTTAGGGGAATTAAACAGTACCTCGATTAAGTGTATACTAAAAATATTAAATTTATTAACGTTTCCACACTGGACTCATGAAAATGCCCCGTTAATCAGGGACCTGCTGTTAATGATTGAAGATAAAATTAACAGTTTATCCCTAGAGGAACTTGAAATACTTTTTAGGGTAATTATTAATATATTTTTTTACATTATTTGGAAACTTAATTTAATTGTCTAGGTATTCCAAAATCAAATGGAACCGGCATTATTTGTTCCAAAACTTTTAAAAGCAGCTGAAGAATTATATGAACGCAACCAAACATTGGAGCTGTTTTCCTGTATTGTACAGTTCTCTCAAACAAACAAAAGAGAAGAATTTGCTAGCAAAGCCAAAGCAGTGTTTATTAAGGAGCTGGAGACTTCATCGCAATATGTTTTTCCAACACTTTTTAAAATCCTCAGATCATTGAAAACATCCGATACAGACCTTTGTAACATGTATTGGTCCAGAGTCTTGAGTCACATCCTGAATAATCCAGAGGAAAGACATGTTTTCAGATTACTGAAACATTGTCATCGCTATATGCACTTCAACAATAATCTTGGTGGGACATATCGTCACATGGGCTTTGAAAAGGCACTTTGCAAAATTTTAATAACTGAAATTTCTAAAGGTACAACATCAGTTATTCCCTCAAAGTTTGCGCGCCTTTCTTCGTTTGTATTGGCCTATGGACATACTGAGAATTCACACAAGAAATTCCCAGACTATATTGTGGATAAAATTGAGGAAATGGCTACTCAGTTCAATATTCTTGATTGCCTGTTTATGTCCAGAGGACTGCAAATTGCTTTAGAGCTGAGGTAAGTTTAAATTGGTTAATTTATTTGTCTTCATGTTCAAAATGGTCAATTAAAGGTTCAAAAAAGATGTTCCAGCAGCTTTAGCTTCTCAACTAGTCCGAATCGAGAACGTTATGAATAATTGTGCCGAAAGGCATTTAGATAACAATTTATCTATTGCCGAACTTAATTTTATCGTACGCTCACTAAACAACAGGAAGTGTAAATTTTGAATTTTGATTTTTATGTTTTCACTGTAAAATATTCTTTTAGGCTCTCGAAAAATACCTCTGTACCAAAAAGCTATGGATAAGTATAAACACTTGGATGACGAATTTAATTCTAGAGTCATTCGAGACATCACGTTTAATTTAACGTCGGCCAGCTATGTTATTCCAGAAATTTTAGAGAAAATTTGGGAGTATGTGGTGAAAAATCGAAACTATGTTATGGGCGATACGGTACAAAAAATTCTCAATTGTTCTTATAATTTGGGTTTCATGCCAGCCAAAGAAGATGCTCTGCATTGGTCAGCAGAAATAATAAAACGGTAAATGTGGAATATGTCATTTATTAGGATAATTCATATTTTTCGCATTGTACAGAGACTTCGATTATATGACTGGTTTGTCTATAGTTCAAGCTTGCTTAGCCCTCTGTTTCTATAGAGCAATACCGGAGAGTCTTGTTAATAAAGTTTTTTGCATCGACTTTATTAAGAGACTTGAAGACGAAATTCAATTCTGCTATTCAAAGGTAACAATTATGAAGACTTTATCTGCAGTATATATTACATGCTATTTTTTCCAGGCTGTGTATCCTGAGAGAGTTCTAAACCAAGTAATGCAACTTAACCGTGCAGTATGTCTTGATTATCCCGAGTGTAGGGTACCATGGTTTCAACAAAATTATATTGAAGCTCAAATGACAAAAAGTAACTACATATATTTTTAATATGAACAAATCTTTTCCGCAATTAATCACTTAATTCACAATTTGTGCTTGCGTCTTTTATTTTTTATGATACATTAATTACTTGAAGAAAAGAACAGTTTTTCATAAAGCAACTTTTCAGCTTTTAATAAAGCAACTATTTGACTGGTCGTCGTGACTGATACTTTGTAGGTTTGTAGCGTTTTGTGTTAGCTGTGGCCTTTTTCGATAATAATGTAAAAATTTACAGTTAATATTTTCAACTTTAGCCAATTGAATTTGGTTAAAATTGATTTTTTGGAACATTTCTTTTTATTTCAATCTGTTAAATATGGGAACCGCCATTATTTTTTATTTTTTAGACTTTTTAGCTTCCTATTAGTCCTTGAATACGAGAGTCGTAAATGTAGCCTATTTCTTGTATTATGGGTATTGTATTAAGGGGTTAATTGTCAGTTCAAGTTTATTTCTTAGGATTCTAATATTTTCATAAAAAATGTTCATATCCATATTTATTTATTTATAACAACAAGAACAGTGTCCCAGTTATCCAAAAATTTATCTATTTTCAGAGCCAGTCGTACAGACTCGATTTCATTCTGATATAAAAAGCCTGCTAGTCTCTATTGTAAAAGATGAGAAATTTCTCCGATGTAATCACGTAACACCTTACGGTTACATAGTAAGTTATTTACAATTGTAGGTATGAGAGGATTTTTAATAAATTTCTGTATTTTCAGGTTGATTTTGTGCTACATTTAGATAGAAATAAGCAACCGATTTCAGCTCCAAAGGAAGCAGCTATTATAGATAAGATCACAAAGTAAGTACAGTGCTGACTTCTGTGTATTCATTTTGTGATTTTTGATACCATTGATCCTTATATGCCTGTAAAACAACATCAGACATAGTTTGAGTGAGGCAGAAAGAATTATTACAGTCAAAACGGTTCGTAGTATGTTGGGAAAAACTGTTATCAAGAAGAGTGTCTCGTTAGTGAATATCACAAAGGAGATTAAATGGAGTTTGCAAAGAAGAAAAATTAGAATAGGTTTCTAGGAAAAGTTATTGTTTGCAAACGAAAGCAAATAGCTATATCAGAAAAACTTAATAGAGAGCTTACAAAAGAAAACTTTTAGCCTACTTTTAAACGTGGTGAATGTATTTTAGCCTGGAGTTGTATGAATACAGTTGTTGTTGCTGGAATATATCACCCTTTGGTGTGATGCCCACAATTTAAATTTCTTAGTTGCTATAAGATGTCTAGTCTAGTTTTCAGACCGTGCCTACATAACCTCAGAAGTGTGCCACAGACTTCCCAAGCGGTTCTCGGTTTGTCCCACTGCAATTGTTGCCTAACAAATTTGTATGTGCAACAAAAAAATTGTATCAGGGTGTTTTTATAAATTTCCTTGTCTTTAAAACCCAAAATTAATTGTTTAAATATCCCGTTGTTTAATGATAATTGGATTTGAATTTATTAAATTTTGCTTTGAAACTGAGAGTTGCTAATATTTATCTAGGTCCTCATTCGTTTTATTTAAACGGATTTAAGCATAATAACAAGTAATTGGCAGTATTTTTGCATTACATATTAATATAATTTTAAGTAATCTCAAAAAATTCTTACATTACATAAAACCTTTCTTTCTCTTCATTTTTCAGAGTTGCAATACTACCTCTAAGATTTGAGTCATTTTGTGAAAATGATCCAAAAAGTGTTCGCGGCCCTGAACACTTGAGGATGCGTCACCTTGAAATTTTAGGCTACAAAGTGATTCATATAAATTTCAGTGAATGGAATGCGATGTATATGAATGTTCCTGGTGCTAAAGTTAATTATTTAAAAAGTCTGTTGCAGATAGAATAAATAAATTACACTAATAGAGTTTGTCAAGATTTTCACCAATTTTGTCTAGACAATTGAATTTTGAGTAAAGTGCAGGATAAATGGAATATTGCTATATTTGTTGTATACTAGGTAATTTTGAGAACAAATCATGTGGTTGCTTCGCTACTTATATATAAATGGTTGAATATTCTCTTGGTATTGATTTACTGTGTATCTGGACATTTCCCCCAAACCTGCATGAGCCGAGCCATAAAGGATAATTCTCGTGTGAATGCGAAATCGCAGTTCATGACTTGGGATTAGAGGTTTTGCGTCGGTTGATATTTTTTTCAATTTTAATGGAAGTAACGCATGACATCACGACTGCAAGAATCTGGCTTATGTTCATATTTTCATGGAAATAAGTGCCTATTCCAATTCATTACAGCTGGGCAGTGAGCTGTGGGTGCACTGCTTTAAGAAGAAGAAAATGTTTTGGTTCTTTCCTTCGAGTTTCTGGATTGGAATCTGCTATAGTTGTATTTGACGTGTCAGTTGGGATTGTCAACAATTCAACAATTTTTCGGTGGTAGCTGTTCTACTTGATTTGCGGACTTTGTTACAATAAATTTTAATAAAATGGTCGATGAGAATACCAAGAAAACGCTTAGTAACATTCCCTTGTTACAAACGAGGGCAGGTCCCCGTGACAAAGATATTTGGGTACAGAGATTGAAAGAAGAATATCAAGCACTTATCAAGGTAATCGAGTTATTTTAATTTTCTTGCGATTATCAAGATTACTAAATAGTAATTTTCAGTACGTTCAAAATAATAAAGATTCCGGGACAGACTGGTTCAGATTGGAATCAAATAAAGAGGGCACCAAGTGGTTTGGTAAATGTTGGTATATGCATAATCTCCTAAAATACGAATTCGATGTGGAATTTGATGTAAACACAATAATTTACTTGAGACTATGATTTTTTTAATCGAAGAAATGATTAACAGATTCCAGTAACGTATCCGGCAACAGCACCAGAAATTGCATTACCTGAATTAGACGGCAAAACTGCGAAAATGTACAGAGGTGGCAAGATTTGCTTAACAGATCACTTCAAACCTCTTTGGGCGAGAAATGTACCGAAATTTGGAATAGCACATGCAATGGCTTTAGGGGTACATATACAGGACATTAACTCATTCTATGAAAAAAAATATATCTTTGTTTTTACAGTTAGCTCCTTGGTTAGCCGTAGAAATACCTGACTTAATAGAAAAAGGTGTCATAGTCTACAAAGACAAGAAAGCTGCTGAAAATTAGACAAATTTTTAAGAACAAAATATATATTTATAAAAGTTCGATATATTTTATATTGCAGTGATCTACTCCTACCTGGCAATAAAATTATTTAAACAGCACATGCGAGCGTATCTATCGCTAAAATATTAAACGTAGAAGACATTCAGAATAAGTACCTCAAATCCAGGGCCATATTTATCAATCACGATTGTTTTTAATTCAGATTAAAAAATTGTTGCACACACCCTCTCCCTAAGAGGCTAAGGAGTCCTAGCTGGTGCATGTTTTCGACTGTGAATGATCCCATGCCCACGCAATTTGATGCAATTTGCTAATCACACTATGAATTTTAGTTGTTATTGTTTTATTGGACATTTAATGCGAACAGTTTTCAAAAAAGGTGTTTCGTCGAAAATTTCTTACTCTGGGAAAATTGTTGGTGGGAAACGACTTTACTTTTCCTTGCTCAACGTTAAGTGAACTCACAGGACTCAATCTTATTTTGGCCTGAGCTTGGTTTTAGGTAATGCAACAGGAATGCATGCAGCTTTGTTTACTAAGAATTAGTTAAGAAATGGCTTTCCTCCTCTACTGGGTATTAATTGCAGTTGTGAATTTAAATTGCAACTTTTCAACTAAATATAGGTAGTCATCATCAAATACTAATTTTATTTGTAACTATAGTGCTTTTCTTCGTTTGCTGCTAAAGATGCACAAACACATGAAAAACACAAATTCCATTACATTTATCATTGAATATCATAGGCAGTAATGCGAAAAGAAAAGTGGATAATTCGATTTAATAAATTACATTTGTGCATAAATTATTGGTGGAGTAAGGAGAGTGGTAATGGCACCTCGAGCAGATGATAGCTTTCTGTTTCCGATTAAATGCTGTTAAATATTCATCAATTCGGTAAGGTCTTCTAGGGGCAATATTTTACCTGATTTCCTATTCGGTATATACAGTAAGTACCCATTTAACCGGCTAAACACATTTAAAGCAAAGAGCAGACTACGTTTGTAATTTGAATCTTTTCCCACTCCTTTTGTGTCGTTTCTTTATGGGTGGGTATGGTTTATTCTTTGGTTGCAACTACAATCCAACAAATGAACTTGCAGTTCATAATTCATAATTATAACTGCATTTTGCACAGCTGTGATTCAAACAAAGGAAACAATTTTCTGTGCTTGCATTTTACTTCACATTCACTTTTTAACACATGTAATAGATGTACATAGACAGCTTCTTTTTCAAATTGTAAGTCCCATACATAGGCGGAGCTTAAGTTAAATAACAAATTCAACCATTTCACTGATTTATAGCGAGACAAATTTCAGTTCACAACCAAAAAATTATTTTAAAAAAGCAAAAAGGATATACTGGGATTGTTATAATTCATTTGAGCATTTGACGTGATTCCATTAACAATAAAAAAAAAGAAATTAGAAAGGCTTTTAAACAAATATCTGTGGGGGTAAAACAACAACCTCCCTGAAATTATGGAGCATTCAATTCTTATTATTCTTCTTTGTCCAAGTCTCCGACCAAATGGAGCTGAGAGAGCTGAATGGATCGAATGGCTGTATTGGTTCAATGTTATCCTCATGACTCAAACTCGAGGAAGGTGTTTGAGGCAGATGATTCGGGCTGTCCGTTTTTGTTGTTCCAAGACCAGGTGGTGGTCGAATTGCTGTTCCAGTTTGCCAAACATCAAGAGATTCAGGAAGGACAGGAGAGCAATTATTTTGATATCCCATAGGTGTCCAAGCTCGATTATCCACTTCCCAGTCGCTACGTCCCACTACCCGCTCACGTTGTTGCAAAAGAGACAATAAAACTTCATTTGTTTGCCATCTGCGCTGATGATTCTCTGTAATTAAATGATCTAAAAGACCAGATGCACCACCTAAAAAACAGATCCCATGCAATCAATTTTACTCTGTAAAGAAACTTCAATCGATTTGCTCACCCAGATATTGATTATCATTTGAGTACTCAAAGTTCGAAGCGATTGGAAAGTTACTGGAGAAAAAGCTCGAATTAGACGAATTGGTAATGTTTGGCGTCGGTCTGTGTAAGACAGATGATGCTTGCAAAGGCTCCCAAATAGGTGTTGATGATGGCGACTTTTTCGTACCAATTGGACCAAGATCCATCGAATTTCTCTCCATGTGTGCGTCTGGGCCAAAAGTCTCGTGATTTTTTAAATCTGCCTCATTCCAGTCATGTTCTATTGCATTCCCGTTTTGCTGTTCCAAAATAGAATTAGGAGTTCCATTCGATATAGGATCCGTGGGATCTGAAGATTTATTCGCAACAACATGACTAAATTTTGCTTGATTTGAATCCCACACGACACCGCTACTGCCTGAATTATTTTGTAAAGGGGCCGAGAATTGGAAGGCATTTCCTTTATATTTTGGTACTTTTCGATCGGATCGCCTGGACAGCACCTGCTCTTTTTTGCGCTCGCGGCCAGGTGTTTTTCCATATTTCTTTGCATTTGAATTTTGCTTAATTGGTGGCGTAACATCAGTCTGTGTGGGGATGTCAGACAGGGCATGTGTTGGGGATTTGGATAACTCTGTTTGCACGGGTATGGATTTCCTTTCCACTTGCTCATTCTTTTTATCTATTGGTTCAAATTTCGCGTCCAATTTCCTCCCTGCATACTCAGATTTCTTTTCTGTTACTTCCGGCTTTTCCTTTGGGAACTTTTGCTTATGGACTCGTTCAGAACTTCTTTCGGGACTGCTTGATGTATTTGTGCCTGTTGAAGCGGTATCACTCTTCTCCTTAGTTACTTCTGTTTGTATGGCATTCATTGGAATTGGTGCGGATTTCGTCTTCTTAAAAGTAAGCTTTGGTTTCTTCATTTCAACTTGTTGAATGCTTTCTATTTTAGCCTCTTTTTTGTCAGTATCAAGATTTCCTAAGGTTTTTTCAGAAGTGCTTTCCACCGCTTCTTTGTCTTTTGATATGCTCTTCTTTGGAGGTGACTGTTTCTCTTCTTTCTGTTTCGTGTTATTCACAGCACAATTATTATCAGTCTTAGTTGTAAGTACCCCAGGACCAGAACAATGTAAAGAATTTTGTAGATTATTTGCCTGCTCAGGCTTTTTGGATACCGCTCCCAGCTTCTTGGCTAATTCTTCTGCCCACGACTTCTCCCTATTGAGTAATGTCGGTGGTGCTAAGTTGTTCCGTTTTGAATTCCTTTTCCTAACGGACGTACTATGGGTTTTTGATATTTTTTCTTGAGAGACACTGCCGTTAGCACTTTGATTTTCTTCCGACGAGCTACTTTTCGGAGCAATGTTTCTTAAATCAAGCGGAGGTTGTACCGGCCCCTTTTCTTCTGAGAGATTGATTACGTGGTCTTTCAATATTTTCTCTGAATCAAGGATTGATGACACCAAAACAAGAATAAGGGCTGCTGATAGCATTCCCAGAGAACCTTCTTTGATTACTTCTTCCCAATTAGGTCGTCTTGCAGTTTTGGCGCACTTTTCTACACTGTGTCGAGGTAACGTTGCTAAAAGTGTATAATTGACGGCATATGAAAGATTTGTTTGAAGAATTAACGGCCTCGAAATCCGTGTCATTGTAAAATCCGGCGTGAAAATAATATCTACTTTTTTGGATGAATTCGCAGGTAATCGAAAACTATAACAGTCAACAATTTTGAAACCGTAACCCTCGCAGTACCGATCATCTATTAAAAACGTCCACACGAAAATAGGCACCTCTCCTGTATTTCGGGCAGTTAACGTACGCTTGGTTGATACAACTATAATTTCTTTTGGGTCAACTTCCTCTTCACAAATGGACAGGTGCTTTTCGCTGATTTCAAATAAAATTGGGGTTTGGGAGCCCGGCTTACGATTACCAAATTTAAATTGTGGCTGCACTGCTTTAGCCTTTATCCAGACAGCCTCAAAAAGTGTTAGATTATTTTTAATATGCAGCAACGTTGTATACGTCCCTGATTCATGTGCCGAAAATCGAACTTGTACACCAACAATTCCATTTGCCGGAATAGTTAACTGTTTGGGACCTTCTAAAAAGAAGACTTCTTCATCCGTTAAGTAACAAGAGGTACAATCCTCAAGAACTTCAGAAGGGAGCTGATTCAAATTTGTTGTCTTAGCTTTTTTGGGATCAGGCAAGCTCAATTCTGCTCTCACTGCGTATGATGCAGGATTTTTCAAATAAATTAAACCAATATAGCCCTGGCCTACTTCTACAGCTGGGAAAAGTTGTAATCCTTTCACCAACTTTGGCCAAATTATATCCACTGTCGTGTTGAACTCGAACAGCCTGATCTGGCTTGTGTTAAGTGTAAACGTGATTTGCTTCAAGGACCATTTAAATTTTTGAAACATCTCCTTCCGTCTGTTAAGTTCTTCTTCATCAAAATTCTGGTTTGTGTCCCACGCACCGTCGATGTCCTCTTCTTGCGATATATAACATTTCTTTAAACATACGGACTTAGGATCGAAATGAATATATCCTACGTCCGTTACCGCATTTGGAATAATTTCTGGTAAGCCATTCTGAGCATGATATTCTACTACCAATCCTGGAACACTGACATGGAAAGAACTAATGCGTATAGGCTTTACGAATGTTGAATGGATCGAAATTGAAGCAGAGCAACGTTTTCCCTAGAAGAGAATGTTGTATTACTTAAAAATTATGGACACTGGTAAGTAGTTAAAGCAAAAAGTGTCTACATGCATCCTTAACATCAGCAAAGAGCTACGAATTGCATTTAATGTAAACATTACATCACAGGTATGCAAAACATATTTAATGTGCTTAAGAATGCCAAAGGAAAAAAATGTAATAAAATCTTAAGCGAAACTTCAGTGGAATTAGTTGAATAGGTGAATGGGCTTCACAGCAATCGTAAGCCGAAAAGGGTACGATAAGGGAAGCAAAGAACTCAGTCAAAATAAAGAAGGTTACTTACTGGAAAACAGTCTTTAAGTTGCAGTCTACTTTGATCGACTTCCAGCCTTTGTAAGAGCGAAGCAAATTTCACTTTTGTCGGAATTTCTTCAAGTTCTGTCCAAATTTTGAAAACTCCAGTGAATGATTTTGTTGTATACGATTCAACAATTAGTTGAAATGCCGCCAAATCATTTGGAGGCAAATTTAAACAGAAATTGAACTTTTCAGCTGCTGTTGAATTTTGCCGAAAATCTGGTTTCAAACATCCAAGAAACATGGACTGATAGTAAACTTCGCGAGGGTTTGTAAAATTCCATCTGAGCAGTTGAATTGGAATTGGGTTAGGATTCCTCATCAGTATTAATCCAGGAGGAGATTGCTCTCCTATTTGTACAACACCATAATCCAATATTCTCTCGTCTGGGAGCTTGGTAAGATTGAATGAATCTATTGATGTATAACGTTTCAAAAGCCCTGTACATACTACGAGTGGAAACTCGTATGTACTCAGATTAGTTCTGATTTGCAGAGGGGTTATAAAATTTGCCGTTTCATTCACTGCAGCAATTCTAAAAATAGATAACCTTTGTCCCGATCTAATTACGACCGGGGTGAAATTCGTCAATTTAAAGACGCTTGTGTCGTTATTCTCAACGCTGACACCAGAAATAGAAATTGGAACAGAAAACAAGTTCGTTACATAAAAATCCCTGTCCTTTTTTGTGTAATTTTTTGCTTTTGTTGTAAATATTGTTGAATTGGCCTCGAACTGCAGTGAACCTTTAAAAATTTCCGCGCGAATTGCAACAGTTTGCTCCATCTTCTGCTTAGGAGGTTGCTTTGTTTGATATTTTATTAACAATTCACCATTAATAATTGTAACATTTTCTTTTGGATGCTTCGGGTTTAGCGTCAAAGTAAATTTTGTTCTTTTGAAATCTATAAATTTTTGTACATTGTTGAGACGGTATTCCAATATCTCCATTTTCTCTTTTCCTGAGTTGGTTAAATTCACTTTGATTATTTTAATTCCGTCGGACGTTGTCAAACGTCCGAAATCTATAATTGGATTGGGGGAATAAATTCCATGATGTCCGAGTATTTCAAATTCCACAGGGATAACAAGAACACTTTCTTCTTTCTCTCCATCCGCTCCAGATATTTTTATTCTTATGTAAGCGGTATGGTTGCCTGGCTGGGACCCATGAAAACGAATTCTTATTATTGGCTTGGTGGTATGAGGCGGTATTTCCCACAATGCTTGGGGACCTTCCTGTCCACCGCTTGGGAGCTCCAGCTGAAATTGACCACCGCTACTGTAAATCTAAGTATGCGCAACATTATTAAAATGCTTAAAGTGAAAACCATCCATTCTTACCTCTAAGATTTGAATAGGTTTGGGATGAGGATTATACATATGAATTTCTGGATTAATTGTTGCATTGAAAGGTGCCTTAATGCCAACAAGAGGACGTAAACGATATGGACATTCCTTGCCGGCACCTTTAACTGGGAGTTTTGCTTGTCCAAATGATGTATGAATCATCAAGTTGGCTTCTACTTGCCCGTAACTCCGCGGGAGGAATACTACATTGAATGTTGTATTACCTTGCGGCGGAACAACCTTGTCCTCGAAAAATGAGCTATAAAAGGCAGGCGTTTTTCCCGAGATTGAACTTAGGTACACGCTCCGATTAAGATTTTTATTTACAAGCGTAACAATATGAGATCTTGCAGTTCCGACAGTCCAAGCGCCAAAATCAATGCTTGAGGGATAGAAGGTCAGGCTACGGTGGAGTTCCAATGACAAGCTACCGTCATCAACTACATTATTTTCCGCGTGCACATAATCAGCTTCCAATCCATTGTGAGACTCACTTTTCACTAAAGGACTGCACAGAAATAGTCCGTGAAGGAATAAAATATACGTCAAAATAAACATCTTCCCACTTAACGCAGTTCTTCTCCGATATGGTAGTTTGCTTATACCTAAAATGCTTTACTTTACGTTTCTAGATCTATGCTTAACCTTTTTGGAATTTTGCATGTTAAAGCACAAATTCCAGGCTCCTTTTTCATCACTTAGTAACAAATTAAAATAAATTCTTCGCCTATTTCTTGGCTTCCTTATTTTCTCTTTGATAATTTAACTAACGCACACTACCGCCACAAAACAAATGTCTGACTGACATGCAGAACAAGGCACAAAATCAGGAGTCGTGTGGCGTTCTCCGCTCAGGTAGGACGTATATCCTATCTGCGGCTCCACGTTTTTAATTTGTACAGTTCGTGCGCGAATTGCAATTACATAATTAAAATTTATTAATATCGATTCAAATCAAACGTGTTCTTATTTCGGCTTTTTTGTGTGTCTTGTCGGAATAAGTTCTCTCATTTTGGCCTGCAAAATAGTTAATTCTAAACTGTTTCTGTGTAACGGGACTTCTGCTGTGCGTTAGTCTCTAAGAAAAGACCAGACAGTCAGCTGATATTATCGGAAAATGTCAAAGATTGTTTCAGATAGGCGGGTGCTTAGTTAATCCGATTTAAGAGCGATTTTTTCGTAAACACTTGCAAATACTTGCACAAATGGTAAGTCTTCATACAAAATTAAGCACAAAAATTAAAAAATTTTCCTAAGGCGTCATCAACACCATGGACTGCAGAAGATTTTCGGAGAAATGCGAGCTCTTGGACACTGGAGGGTGACGCTAAATTATTGGAATTTATGCAAAAAATTTCCGAGGTACATTTTGAATTTATGGTCTTAAAAGCATATTATAATGGTTTAAATTCAGAATTTAGAGAAACGTGCACAATATACCAATTCTAAAATAAGCGAAATGGTGTTAGACTCGCAAGAAACAAGTGTGTCATTAGAGAATGTAACAAACAAGTTGTCTGCCTTGCAACACTCCCAATTTGTCGAGAATCGTGTTTATGAGGAAGATGAAACGATTGCCAACATATCAGAGGTTCCAGTAGAAGTTCAGAATGTAAGATTCATAGCAAATGTTTAGTTTTGCATATATATTTCTCATGAGACGGTCAGGTAAATATAATAGTGAGTTCTTGCATTCCAGTGAATACGTCGCCCTAGAATAATAGGCACAGTCAAGGGTAAAATTAAGTCTGGAATATGTTATCTTCCTTTTCTCTGTTGTTTTTTTTAGAGTTTATTAATGAGTGTCGCTAAGCGGACACCACGAGATCCCTAAAATTGCTTGAACCACAGGTGCCAGGATATAACGTCAAAATACATTTGTTTATTTTTTGTGCTATTCTTTATTTTAAAATTTCCCCAATATTTAAATTAAGGCCAACTTCACGTTATGTCATATTAATCCTTGGTCAGAAATCATAGAATTTGGGTAAAGCCTAGGAAAAAGTTCCCTCGATTTGAAAAAACATATCTTTAAAGTTTGACGCAAATTAAAAATCAGCATTTTGCTGCTTGGGTCAAGTCAAAGTGGCAAAGCAAATGCAATGTAAACTGGGATTGAGGGTCAGTCACTTACGTTTTAATATAAATGGACGGAGTGCCAAGTTTCAAATTTGAGACAATTTTTAGACAGTAGATAAAAATCTATTTACCACGTAACATATTTTATGTAAAATCAATAAAAGCATCTAATTACGTATATTATCAATAGAAATATATTTTTAAAAAATTCGGCATGTAATATAAATTTGTAAAATGGTTCAAAGAAGAAGTTAACTCAGAAAAATCGAAACTTTTCTCACTGTCAAATAAATTTTTGAGGATGCAAAGGATAGATATATAAAACAATATATCTATCTATTTTTCCCCATATGTTGAATGGAAAAAATTTTATTTCAGTTCCATATTTTGAATGTAAGAGGGAAAGTTATATTTGAAAGCACTTTTGGTATCAATATCTAGTATGTGTTTGTTCGGAAACGCTCCGCTTATTTATATTATGATGATGTCTACGGGTTCAGTTAGTCGAAGTGACACTAGAAGCAGTTTGCAAACAATTCGTATTGTAATTTTCTTAGCTGTTCTGAGCAAAGGATTGTCACACGTACGCATTTTGATCTGGGTAACAAACATAAAGTCAAATAAAATCGATGACACTAACTCTGCAGGAATTCTCGGCCTTAGCATTGACGGAAAACTCCACGCCATCGTCATTAAGATTTTAAGAATATGGTCTATGACCAATACGGCGCTTTGAATTTGTAGTTGCGAGTATATAAACTATAACTAGCGCAAAGGTTAAACCTCCAGTGGCGGAGGACGCGGAAATCGCGTTCTAATATTTTTTCTTGTACTGCTAAATTCGCGTTTATCACAATTTGTAAATTAATAAATAAAAATATTTTCTGTCCCTCCACTTGTTTTTATTTCTTTTGTTTATTGCAAAAAGTCTCCTAATGATAAGCCAATGAAAGAAAGAAATTTCGCCCGCGATTTTGTTCAGAAAAATATGAAAATCTCCTGGAGGGTTAATAGTAGTACACGAAGAAATAAAAGTTTTCATGGAACATAAACTCTTATGTACTGCAGTAGGGAATTAGATAATAAAAAAACAATTAATCATAGCAGAAATTAAAAATGAGAATAGTGTTTCAAATTTTTTTGGATCTTGTCAAAAGCAATACATTTGTACCCGAATTTTGCTTGAATATTACTATTTAATCCAATTTTTTATTAGGACTCTTTTTTCAAAAAATTCTGAATACATTCAGTATAATTGAATCTGTAAAATAGCGGACCAAAGGCATTTCAAACCTTTTTTTATAGAAAAAGACATTCATTTATATCTGTATCATTGACAGTTAAATAATTAAATCGATTTGTCATCCTATTTCACAGATATTTTAAACATATTAAATTTAATATGCTTCAAGCCCATCTTATATTTTTTAGGATGCAGAACAATATGATCCAATTGAGACTCTTTCCACCGTTTTAAAAAATAGCGTTTCTATGATGGAAAAGTGCTACCAAAAAGTTTCAATAGTTGTGGAAGATTCAGATGATGAGGAAGGCTTATTAAAGAGGTTAGATTTATCCTAAACTCAGTTATTACTATAATAATTTATTTTTCTGTTATAGTATTGTCTATAAACCAAATAACATCTTCGAGCAACGGCCACTCCCACATATAATTGGGTCAAGGGAATGGAAAGAGAAATGGCATATTGGACTCTGTGATACAGACGACGACTATTCCGATGAAGAAAACAAAGATGAATATTCTGATACCTCGGAAAATGTGTCATTATCTGCTTCTTTACCTAGTAATGCCCCAACAATGTCGGAATCTGAAAGTTCTATATGGGGTTTGCATAATGCTGCTAATGTAAAACGACCCACTATTTATTCACCATCTTCAGAAGAGGAAGCTTCATCAAATGCTTTAACATCGAAAACTTCTGGTGAAGTTCAAAGAATAAAAAGCAACACGAAAATGGTGTCCCCCTCTACAATTTTACCCCCTCAAAATGAAAGGTATTACGTTCACAAGCCTAAGGAGAAGGGGCTCTTTGACGAGAGTTCTGACGAGTCTGAAAATTCAAATTCACAACCGCAATTAGTTCAACAAGTACCAAATAAGAATAAAGTCGTAAATAGAGTTTCGAATATATTCAATGATGAACCACCAGAATTGGATGAAGTAGACAAAAAGGATGAAAATGAGAATACTCAACTATTTTACGAGAGCGATAATGAAGTAAGCAAGCAGAATAAATCTCAAAAAATCAACCAAGTTATAGAAGAGAAACTTTCCAATATCCGGAAGAAACCTGTTAATTTATTTGATGATGATGATTTTGATTCGTTCATGAAGGAACTTGATAAAAAGACCCACGAGAAATTAAATCAAATCAATACTGAGAAAAGGGTACCGAATTTATTTGATGACAATAGTGTAGAAGAGCCTGAGACTGTAAGTACTTTATCAGTGCCTATAATTGAAAAGGGAGAAATTAAGGCCGATTTAATGAGTAGAAATGAAAATAAGAACTCCCTTTTTGATACGGATCCTGAAGAAAATACCTTTGAGAAGGTGGTTAATAAGCCGCGAAATGTAGAAATAGCAGCTAAACTGAAAGTAAGAAATTTGTTTGATGATGAGTCTTCAGACGATGATTTTGAGAGTATTTTCAAAACAAGCTCCGAAGTCACAAATAAAATTCAAAACAAATCAGCCAATGGCAATGATAATAATATTGCAAATTCTACAGCGATCCGTATTGATTCTGGGTTAACTACTAATGTAGTTAGCAATGATTTAGATAAAATTAATAAAGCTTTGTCGAATACTAATAAAGCCCCGTCACTTTTCTCTGATGAACAATCTGAAAGTGATGATATTTTTAATGATGAAAAAAGTCAGCGATTAGAAGTAGGCCAATCTTCCACAAATGTTGAAGTGAAGAATGGGAACAAAGAACTGCTTACAAGTGCCTCAATAGTATCAAATGTTTACTTAACTGACATAGTAGATGATGATGATAATCTTTTCACGCCTTCTAAACGAGGGCCAGTGCCTGCACCACGGACTGGATTTGATATAAATCAGAAAGGTATGTTCGAACTTGTATTACATTGCCTGAATGCAAGACCTAGGTGACCCAAAATTTTTGGAACACTATCATATGGCATATAACAAAGAATATACCACAAATAATAAAAAATAAAAATTGACTAGAAAATTGAAGTATACCTGGACATTTTTTGTACGGTTTATTATACGCGATTTTTTACGTGATTCCTTGCTTTTACGCGGCTTGTTTTCTGTCACACGATTTTTCAACCAATTCTGCTGAACGCGGTTACCAGTTATATATACTCACTACCAAAAATTCTTAAAAAAGTTTTTCGCATGTAATTTATTTTAAATAGTCTTTTTTTACCTGATTTGCTTACCATGACGCGGGTTTTTTACGCGATTTCTTGCTTTTAGGCGGGCTTTAACGAGATTCCTGGCTTTTACGCGATTTTTTACACGTGGTTTTTTACGTGGCATAAAAAAGTAAATTCAGAAAGATATGTAAAAAACAGTTTTTTGATTATATCTCCAAACTATGAAAACTGAGTTGTCTAGTTTTTGCATTCAAATAATGAACTTTTCTTCTATTTTTAATTTAAAACAAAATGTTTTGCCTCATCTTAGTTTAACTTTGTAAGAGCCCTTGTGTGGTGAGAGCTATTTAAAATTTATTACTCCTTCCTCAAAGACTTCCTTGTTTTCAACAGTCATTCGTTATTTAAACAGCAATGTCTTCCATATTTTTTGCCGCCCATGAAGAAAAATAAAATTTGTTAAATAATTAATATCTCTACAGATGATGTTTCCGGCAGAGATAAAAAATCGGAAAGTGCAGACAATAAGGAGCAAGAATCACCGATTGTGGCAACGACAAGCTCGGCGGCTATTGTAGTCGAATCGGAAAAAGAGAAGATTCTCAATGAATCAGAAGATGTATCCAAAAATCTTTACGAAGATGATATCTTTAATAATAATAATAATAATGAAAAAACGCAAATAATTAACATTCCAAAAATAGGCAGTGATAATAACTTAGAAGAAAACGGGATTGGAAAACCTATAAAAAATTCATCGAATATTTTCTTTGATAGTGAACCGCCTCCAGATGATAATGATGATATATTTAATATTTCGAGAAAAGTTCGT
>QYTT01095022.1:51448-66846 GCA_006980735.1 Dasypogon diadema
AATGTAGTTAGCAATGATTTAGATAAAATTAATAAAGCTTTGTCGAATACTAATAAAGCCCCGTCACTTTTCTCTGATGAACAATCTGAAAGTGATGATATTTTTAATGATGAAAAAAGTCAGCGATTAGAAGTAGGCCAATCTTCCACAAATGTTGAAGTGAAGAATGGGAACAAAGAACTGCTTACAAGTGCCTCAATAGTATCAAATGTTTACTTAACTGACATTGTAGATGATGATGATAATCTTTTCACGCCTTCTAAACGAGGGCCAGTGCCTGCACCAAGGACTGGATTTGATGTAAATCACAAAGGTATGTTCGAATTTGTATTACATTGCCTGAATGCAAGACCTAGGTGACCCAAAATTTTTGGAACACTACCATATTGCATATAACAAGGAATATACTATAAATAAAAAAATAAAAATTGACTAGAAAATTGAAGTATACCTGGACATTTTTTGTACGGTTTATTATACGCGATTTTTTACGTGATTCCTTGCTTTTACGCGGCTTGTTTTCTGTCACACGATTTTTCAACCAATTCTGCTGAACGCGGTTACCAGTTATATATATTCACTACCAAAAATTCTTAAAAAAGTTTTTCGCATGTAATTTATTTTAAATGGTCTTTTTTTACCTGATTTGCTTACCATGACGCGGGTTTTTTACGCGATTTCTTGCTTTTAGGCGGGCTTTAACGAGATTCCTGGCTTTTACGCGATTTTTTACACGTGGTTTTTTACGTGGCATAAAAAAGTAAATTCAGAAAGATATGTAAAAAACAGACTTCCTTGTTTTCAACAGTCATTCGTTATTTAAACAGCAATGTCTTCCATATTTTTTGCCGCCCATGAAGAAAAATAAAATTTGTTAAATAATTAATATCTCTACAGATGATGTTTCCGGCAGAGATAAAAAATCGGAAAGTGCAGACAATAAGGAGCAACAATCACCGATTGTGTCAACGACAAGCTCAGCGGCTATTGTAATCGAATCGGAAAAAGAGAAGATTCGCAATGAATCAGAAGATGTATCCAAAAATCTTTACGAAGATGATATCTTTAATAATAATAATAATAATGAAAAAACACAAATAATTAACATTCCAAAAACAGGCAGTGATAATAACTTAGAAGAAAACGGAATTGGAAAACCTATAAAAAATTCATCGAATATTTTCTTTGATAGTGAACCGCCTCCAGATGATAGTGATGATATATTTAATATTTCGAGAAAAGTTCGTGAAGCAGAATTTAATGGCACGAGGAATCCAAATGTGCAGAAAAAAGACCTTGAGTCAACAAAATCTGCTGGTCATTCCAAGGAAAACGAAATTCAAGAAAAATCTGATATAACTTCAGTGTCCAATAAATTCAAACTGCCAAGTCTGTTTGATGACGATGTTAGTGATGATGAAGATTTTCTTTTTTCAACATCAAACAGATCCGGTCTTCCTATTTCCGGGAATTTGCCTTATAGTGATAAAGAAAAAGGTGATAAGCTTATAAAGAATAAACTAGGAACTTTAGAGAAGGAAAAGCTAGGTGCTACGCCTTTTTCTGAAGTTAATTTAAATGAACCGAATATTTTAAAACAGGCAGGGGATCTTTCAGAAAGTTATAATATAAATAAACAAATTCATGACATATCTAAGCAAAATATTGCTACGAATCTTGTTGAAAAAGATGACGGCAGTCATATAGATGTTGCTTTTAAAACAAAAGAGACTTGTGTAAGTATTTCAAACAATTCTAAGGCAACCTCTAATAGATCTGAAGAATCTGGTCACCACGACAGCCAATTTGATGAAAATAATTGTAATAAATTGGCTTTTTCAATAGATAAAGAAGCTGAAAAATCTCATAACGATCGGACAGATAACAGCAGTACAAACGAAAACACTGTTCTAAATGATCAAGAACTATCTTTTGACAGCATGACAAACGCCTCAACATACAGCGCAATAAATCTTTTCCAAGATATTCCACCAGAAGATGATTTTCAAAGTCCGACTGATATTAAAAGGTTGCATAATATCTTCTATGATGATTTCGCAGAGACTATTCCAAGCACCAGCAGTTATCCCCGGAAACAATCAACAACCTACTTCTTTAGCGATGAACCTCCCCCAGATAGTTTTGATGATGATACCAGCAATGTACCAGATAATGAACCAGTTAGTAGTCCGCAACTCGATCAGGTAAACTTAAGTGAGGAAGTTGATCCCGAAATTACAGAATCTGTGATCAAGTGCAAAGAAAGAGATATCACTTCAAGTAAAAGTGAACCCGATAATAGGAATCTGAGTGTAGCTGAACTAATAAAGAAGGCGGATGCAGATCAAGCTTACTCTAAACCAAAAAGTAGTGTTCCGATTCCAAAGAAACTCAATACAAATTTAGATATTAATGTGGCGGCTTTAATGCCTGGTGCGAAAAGGCCAAATAAACTAGAAAGCCAGATGAGTGTTGAAAAAGATGTACCTAAATCATATAACTCTGAAATAAAAGAAAAACAGGAAGACTACATAACTCCACCACGAAATAATATAAATTATAATTCGCCTGAAATTGATTCAGACATATGCAGATTACCCAGTTTGAATAAAACAAGAGCGAAAATACAAACAAAACGACGACCATCAACTAGAAAAGGCAGACAAGAAAACTATAGAAAGTCACTAATCTCGGATGTTGTTGATGGTAGTAGTGATGAGGAAGCCAAAACAAATAAAACTAAGCCTGCAGAAATAAAATCACCAGTTGATTCTACAAATGCACAGTCACAAACATGGAATTTATTGCAACGAGAAGGCATAAATCAAATCGAGCCAGTTGCTGAAACGTGCGAAAATTCAACTCCTAAAGAAACAGCTGCTGTGCCTATTGTAAACGAGAACTTTATTCAAAATATCACTAAATCAGCTACTGGTAATGCTTTTGTCGAAGAAAGCGATGATGACATATTCCATTCATCAGTAGTCGCACCAGGACCAAAAAATGCACCAGGTCTTAAACAAGAAAGGCCAAAAGAAGCCGTGAAAGAAGATACAAAAATGACAAAATCACTTTTTCAGGACGATTCAGATGATGATTTATTTGGAAAGCCGCAAAAATCTAAAGTTCTAAACGAAAAGTTGAATGCATTGTCAAAAGTAAAAACAAATCCAACCGCTACAATATTCTCTAGTGATGAAGATGATGATGACCTATTTAGCAAATCTTTTAAAGCCTCAAATAAATTAGACCTTAAATCTGAAAAACATGTGCCTAGAAAGCTTGCGGTCCCAAGCAGTAAAAGCATTTTTGGGGATGATGATGATGACGACGATGATGATGATCTCTTTAGTACTGCTGCGGCAAAGAGTAAAGGTAAGTCAAAAGTATTATTTATTTATCTTATTCGAAAGTATTGTCGAAATTGTGACTTAATAGTCACAGATTTGCTGTAAGTAAGTTACAAAAATTGTCAACGCAATTCTTTTTTACTGAAGGAATCACTCGTGTTGTCAACATTCCAAAGAAGTCAGAAAACAAGGGTGCACTCGGCAGTTCTACTGCAGATAATCCGCTGGCGGATCTGCTCAATGGATAAAGACTTATTAGAAAATTACTGCTGCTGTCTATAAAGTGATCTATAAGATAGTGCATTAAATTAGGTTAATGTAAATGTTAAATAGAAAATGTATATGGAGGAAATTTCGAATGTTGTATGAACAAATTTTAATGATAATTAGTGCTGGATATATTTTTCTGAATAAAAGTTGAATTTAATTCGTTCAAATATGTTATCCACTCTTTGAGAACTTCCTTAAGTTTTTTTAATTCCACATTAATTCCATTCTCAAGTTCAGATATGTAAGGATTGGCAAACGGTGTACAAGCATACAAAGCCTATAATTTCATAATAGCTGCGTTCCATAGGGTTGTGTAAGTGTAAAGTACCCGTAAGTAGTACTCTCTACTCGCAACTACTTAAGCTCTTGCTAGCGAGTAGATATATTTTGCTCCTAACAAAGCAAGCGTTCCATTCGGAAAGTACATGAGTACTTTAAAGAGCCACATGAAGGTATACCGATAGAAGCAAACAAACGCAGAACTATATGTTAAAAATATTGGCGTTAATTATGATTCGAAATCAAAAAGAATGCGTCATAAGACAGGCAACGATTGCGATGACTTACGAACTGATTTAAATTGAGTGCTCATCTGCCTTTGCCTGATCTGCTTTCGGTATGATTGGTACTATAAGGCAGAGCTGTAAAGTAATCATTTCTTTCGAAATTAATTCCAACTTAATTCACATCCTACGAATTCTAAAATTTCTAATTCCATATCTTTAAATTCGGAGTGAGAATTATAAAGATGAATCATTAGTTCAGGTAATCATGTAAGGAAGTACAATTCGTCCTATATTCAACTGAGATTGCCAACGGAATTGAAATGTAATTGAGAAGGAATTACTCTGGAATTACAAGTCTATTTAAATTGTTCAATTCCTTTTCAGTTTCCCTAGAAAAGGAATCAGGAGTCGATTTTAATTTCTTAATTCCTTTTCAATTTCTGCAGAAAGAGCTCTCTTATTAATTATTTTTTGCAAAATTTTAGCAGTAAGTAATATTAATAAAAATAAAATCCTAGATTGTACCTAACTTCCTTTACTCTTTTACTGAAAGCATCCAAAGTTTTGCTTGAATTTTTTTTTATTTGAAAATATCACGGTTAAAATGATTCTGAAAAATGTACGATTGCCATTGCAATTCTTAAATTACACATTCGACGAGATATGTACTTAAAAGTGTTTATCAAAATAAATAGGATGTTGAGCTCAGAGCTAATGAATGAGCATGAATCCGGTCATCTGTGTGGGAGTGCGAGGTAGTTGGTAGGTTGTAGTGTCTATGCCAGGAAAGTCGATCGGCACACTGATGATGATCAAGATGACTTGCTGTAATCGAAACACTTTCTTTTCACCTAGAAAGCAATTTTCTATTCATGTGGACGTTTTTCAAGTGTTCTTCGAAGTGAATTTCAATTCAAAATTTAATTCAGTAATAAATAAAATAAAACGAAGTAAAATGGTTTTGTCGTATTAGAATTTATTTAACATTATTCGTTTGTAACTACTATCTACATTTATTTACAATAATCGTAGTAAGGTTATCTTTAGGAGACATAAATCAAACCGCTAAAATAAATAAAAGAAAAAAAAACAACTTATAATAGTCTCTTTTCTATAGTGAAAAAGTTCGCTTAGCAGGACGATAACTTTATGCTATCACTAAATTACTTTCCATCGCAATTCACAATTCACACTTACAAAATACAAAATAAACCGACTAGGATGATTGATTGGTATAAATAAATTAGATTCGTTGCAGTAAATTTTACTAGCACCACGATGGCTGATAATTCCACATCTCTAAAGTGCTACATCTCTGTACTTTCTGTAGTCGTCAGAATCGTTCCCTAGTGATTGTTTGCTATTTGTACTGCTCCCGTTCACATACGGATTTGTATATCCGCCGTATCCTATTCCCCCAGTTCCGACCATTGGCATCGGGTTAAAATAATTATATGGAAAATTGGCCACGTGCTGTTGGCAATAATTTACTGGATATCCATACCAAGGCCATAGATGATAATTTTGTAGAAGATTATTGCCGTAACTCAAGTCGTTTTTGAATTTTGTTATACCACCAAGGTTTTCTAAGGAAACACAATTCCGAGATAGTTTGGAATTTTTTGATTCTATTGTGCAGTAAATGGGATCTGCAATCGTCTCAATTGCTGATAGATCCTCAAGATTTTTCTGTTTTTCATTGATATTTTTCGCCCTTTCGAGATTATTGTTGATAAATTTTGCATCGATTTCATCAATACCTGTTTTCGCATTATACGTATACATTGCTGGGAGGATGTATCGCAAATCCATTAGGGATTGTGCTCGTTTAGCTAAAATACGAATATGTCTATAAACTTTCATTTTACAATGGTTATTTTAAGGCTTTACCATTTGCCATCGGTTCACGATGGCCTGCGAGAAGCTGACCAGGATTAAGTCCAAAGATGCTGGCATTGAATTCATTTTGTGATCCAAAAGCTCCATAAAAAGGTATCATACCATGCATTCCAGCTTCTTGTGCCTGAAATCCGGGATTGTCGTAAGCACTTGTTCGTCTGCTGCGATGACGTCTTCGACTGTTCCTATGAGATCCCGCCTTTGATAATGGAGTACTTGGTGGTGGAGTCTGCAATTGTAATCGGGTTGCTAATGTCTGAAGTTGGGCGAGAACCTGATTTTCCCGACGCCACCTAAAGACGATATATGAGATATTTCCAAAATCAATCTTGAATTGTGTACTTTAGTCCTGTTGGTATCACGCATAAAAGTGCTAAGCAATTAATAATCAGTCGAATGAGGTAGGATATGAGTTCCGTGAGTCCGTGGGTGGATTGAAGTCCCTGAAAATGATTATTTTATGTTGAGTGAGTATCTTTATGCTGCTTGTAATAGTCAACGGGTTAACTAAGAACCAGATCTACTGTACTAAATTAGTAGTATCGTTTTTTTTAGAAAACTAGAAAAGAATGAAGATTTTTTTTCATAATTTTCAGATGTAAAATTGTTTCCAATTTCTTCACAAATTCCCTAAACCTTACGACAAAATACTCTAATGTTATTTTTTACTTATGTAATTTTTAAATTTAGCTACATCAATGTTCTAGTAATATAGAAAGCTTTAGTTTAAATACTATATAGGCAGTATCTATTAGAGTCAAATTTTCTTCTCTTTAATCATTTTACATTATTTTAATTCAAGCCATTCACTTACCCAATGCTGTGTTGTCATCATCATAACAAAAGCCAATTCCGGTATGGAAAGGATTCCAATTATAACAGACCAACTGAAGAGACCCCACGATAATCCAGTGACTAATCCATGAATCAGAATCGTCGCGGACACAAACATAATGAAGTAAGCTGCACATAGTATATATGCTGCGGTCGGAAGATCACCATGTGCCTCGAGAAGCCAAGACACTTCACAAGAAAATGCAGCCAAATAGGCGACCTGAAAGTATAACTGAATTTTAATGCAAATGACATTGAAAGAAGTGAAAATTTCTGCAACACTATTCTTCATATCTATTGATGGTCATTAACCCTGTATCAGAGGTCTGTTGTCTGTATATATGTGTTTTGTTTCCGATTAACAATTTGCGGCTGGCTTGAACGCCTTATGGGGGCAATGGATGGAGTTTCATTATTCCATGCCAAGTGTATAGTACTACGGAAGTGAGGTGCAAGTAAAAGATATGCATACGAATCGAACTGTAAACGGTAATCGAGGCATTAGAGCACAGAAATAGAAACAAAAGCCAGTAGTTGGGTTGGGGATATGACAGAGGTTCATGAAGACAATCCGTGCTGAATTGATAGCAGTTATCCACTTTGTTCCTAATGTGGTCTTTGCACTTGCATGGAATAAGTAATGGGTACACGCGATGTCGTCTATTACTGCCTATTGTTCATGAATATAAACATTAAAACAAAACAAGACAAGAAAATAAGAAAGAGTAACTGGAAATTTGCTGGTTAGCATAATTTTGAGGGGTTGGTGTATTGAAGAAGGATAAAAAATATGTCCTTGAATACGGATGGTTTTTCGAATATGCTTGAACCAAACATAAATAAATAATATTATATTAGAATATATTTAAATGTCAAAACTAATAAGAGTAAAAGTTTAGCTTTAGGGCAAGCAGATTTTACTTTTCAGAGTTACTTTTGCCAGGATTAATTTGAAAAAATTTTTATTCATGAATTCTTTTTTGTGCAAACTTTTTTTGAGTGGAAACAAGCCGGTACTGTATTTTTTTGCAGAGTGATTAAAGTCAGATGTGGGTATTTTTCACTACCATACAGGCTAGTGGTAATGCCGATGCCATATCACTACCACTAAACGATTAACGATCGCGTAACGTCATACTCATTATCACTACCTCTAAACCTCTAATTTTCTGATGTGGGTTATGAACTAAGAATTCTCCTTCAACAAAATTTGTAATAGCTTCTCTAGGAAATTATTGAAATGACACAAAGTTCGTTGATTACTCTTTGTGAGTGTCTGTGGCAGGCAAGTCAATCGCCACGCTGATGATAATCAAATTGACTTGTTGTAATCGAAACACAAAAGTTTCTGTTTATATCGACATTTTTCAAGTGTAATTTCTAAAGCTTACTTTACCTGGACCTTTCGTCCACCAGGTGTGCCTCTATCTTGTATCATCATCGTTATTTGTTTTATTCACATAATAAACTAATCGCAATAATTTTTTTTCGTCTGATTTGTAAGCAAGGGTGCAATCTTCCACCCTGGGACATTCTATGCGATTTGTGTGTGTAGGATGTTAACATGCCATCCGATATTTACTAAAAATATTATGCGACAATGAACATTTTATTTACAAAAAACATCAGTCGAAAATTGGCTCTTTTCCTACAAATGTGAGACTAAAGATTTCTTTGGTTGGACGCGGAATGGCACAAAGTTCTTATTACTGACGAGATAGCTGTATCGGTGTGATAAACGACTACAGGAAAATATGCAAATGGTCAGAAACTTTGGAGGTACAACCATTATGAACTTAACAATATTTTCATCACTGGGAAAACAAATATTGCTTGCCTTGCCTCGAAAATGAATTCTGGAAAATAGGCTAGAGGAGAATGCAAAAGAGTTATGTGCCGTGAATTTCATTTTTAAGCAAGAAAGTGCTGCAATTCACACACCAGCAAAAGTTAAAGATTAATTTAGATTCACCAGTGGTGGTTTTTTGAACAGGTCCATAGAGAAGTGGCGTTGAATCTTTTTAAAATGGATGTATGCACACAAACTCTTATTTGGAAGCATGCCCCCATTAAAGTGGCTATAAAGACTTCCTAGAATGCAATATTGATGGAATTTTGTTCATTCAATTTAAAGCCGTGTAAGAATTCCGCATTAGTACTGAGAAAATATATCACTGACAATGAAAAACGAAATGCGCAATAAGCAAAATAATAAGCAATTACAGATTTTGAAATTGATTTGAAGAGGATCAGTCTTAAGCAGCGACGATTGGAATTTTGATTGTGTAGTTAGGGGAAATATCCGTATTGAATTGGAAAATGAATCATAGGATGGAAATGAACAATTACAGTTGTTGCAGAGTCCAACGCTTTCTTATGATTAGTTTGTTGTCAGGAGAAAATCCTCGTTCATTGGTAGATGCCGGTAGGATTCGAATTCCACAATTCCATGTAAAATGACGCCCCTACTTTATCCACTAAGATATACTGATGCTGTATCTAAATTATATTATCCAGTCCAATATGAAACTTGTACATAAGCGTTAGGTTTGATGGTGATGATGGCAACACTTAAATGCCCAAAATCCATAGAAGACGTGTTTGATATATTTCTATCATCAGCAAAATGGTTCTCATTTGATAGAAAAAAAAAGATTATTATCTACATAAAATGTCTGAAAAAATTCTTTTGTTTTCAAATTACTCATTTATTATGAGCTTGCATTGTGTTACCCATGGCTCATGTGTAACAGATGGATTTAGCTGAGTATACTGTGAATAGTGAGAGCTGCTACTTATGTTTGAATATTTCTTACTAAAATTCAGTAAACAGCCATTATTCTTTTTCTTTACTATATCGCATTAAAATGGAATGCGATAAATTGTTTTTTCTACATCACACCCATCGATTGCTTGTGAAAATTTACGGTGAATCTGTGCTCTTTAGGAACCAGTATGTAGAGATTGATTTACCGACGATTCAAAAGAGATAACCGTGACGTTCACGACTAACAACGTCCAGGTCAATCGAAAAAGCTTGACGATGAACAACTGCAATCTCTATTGGATGCAAACGCCGGGTATTATCAGACCCGGTTCCGTCTGATAAGTTCCAATGGATACATACATAGTTGAATCTATTCTTCTTTTTTATAGTTATCCTGTGTCTCATTTTACACGGAACGTGTATCTATCTAGAGATGGGTGTACCCGCGTGCCAAAATGCTTTAGCAAATTTTATTCTGTGGATCTTAGTTCAGAGGATGATTCGACGTCTAGGAAACC
The DNA here is from genome assembly GCA_006980735.1 of Dasypogon diadema. Lineage (NCBI taxonomy): Eukaryota > Metazoa > Arthropoda > Insecta > Diptera > Asilidae > Dasypogon > Dasypogon diadema. The sequence goes on from QYTT01095022.1 coordinate 61,593, forward strand.
ATAAAAAATGGATAACACGCTGTTAAGTGAAATAATTCGATTCTCCTCATTAGAGCACAAATTGTGTGGGTTTAGGGTTTAAGCTGGTATTAATCTTATTAGTAAAAGAATTTTTATATCCCTGTGAAGATTGTAACATAAAATATAAAACGGGTGTTAAATAGTCCAACAATTGCCCATTAAAAGAAAAGAGACCGCGCAGAAGTGTAAAATGTAACAATGACAATAAATTAATTAGTAGTCCCCTGCTCTAGATTTCAAGTCTTGAAAATGTGTAACAAAACTAAAGCGCAGTAAAAATGAACAATTATGCCCGGCCTATGTCAAAATTGCGGCATTATACGAAAAAAAAAATTCAAATTGCGTAGGTATACATAAATGAAACAAATAACACAAAAAGAGAACAACTTTACTTACCAAAAGTAGCCCTGCAGCAATGCAACAGACGACGAAGAGGTTGGCCTTCGTGAAATGCTCCATGACACGTTCATTCCAACAATTTTCCAGTTCTGTGGTGAACTTCCGTTTCCCATTTGGCGGGTGTGAATTCATTTTCTCCTCATCGTTTAAGTCCATTCCTCAAGTATATTCTCATGGGCAGACGAAATTGTCTAAAAATCCCAACAAGCAAGGTAGACTTATCTTTGGCTTTGTACGGAGCAATCTTCGAAAATTTCAATTCCTCACTTTGATGGATTACATCATTTTCCGAGTGTACGTTTTTCGTGGATATTTCTTTTGTTTACTCGAAGATTTGCATAAGGCAAGGCTTCATTGGTAGAGCTGCGGCTTTGTTGATGATTCAGGTAATTAAACTATGCTTTGCACTCACTTTTATTTAAGTAGCAGTTTGTTGTGGTATTTCATGTTATTATACACCTAAAAACGGAAAGCTACAATAGAACCATTGCAGTTGAAGCCCCCATTAATTGCTGTAATTAAATGACATAATAGCACCACTTTTCAAAGCACGAGAACCCATGTAAATGCCAGTGAAATTGCTTGAAAGCGCGACCAAAACCAAAACCACACAACTCGTAACCATGCATTATTGGAGCAGAAAACATTGAGCATCATCACTTAATCATATATCGCCCATTAAATCGATTTCTTTTTCTCATATATGACGAGCTTAATAAGTACCCACAGTCAGGGCAATTAAGAAATCAGAAACCTGTATAAGTTCAACTTGGATGCGCAGATCCAACAGAAAAAAACAAGTTTTTCCAAAACATGGAAACTTGTGTCGCGTCTCGTAAGCTTTAGAGATGCCTTAAGGCACCTGAAGTTTCCACAATTAAATGAAAGGAAAAGTCATTCCAACATATTATAAAAATCTAATTTCGGCTCAATACTATCCTAGGGGTGCCTACTTGCGCCGATATCGGTTACTGGAGCATCTCAGAATGAAAGACTTTCATATGCACTGCACTGTTAAGTGACCTCAAAATTGCCTGAAATTTACTGATTTTATAAAAATATGTATTCATGGTTGCCTCATTTATCTGCTTAGCAGTCCAGTCACCCGTTAGTTTGTTTGGTTTTATCTATGGCAGAGCTAGAGTTTCAAGATGAGCTCCATCAAGAACAACGACGGTTACAACACATTCGGACAACGAAGGTGATGAATAGGTCAGACTCTGGGATTTTACAGTTTCTAAAGTAATTACTAGAGATCTAGTGGGGGCTCATTGAATAGAGACTGCTAGATATATTTTACGGCTTATGCTAATTGCAAAATTATCATTGAATTCAATTTTGCTTTCGCCTAGGGAATGAACTTTTGAATTTGTTAACGACTCTCCCTGATGGTTGTGAAAGAAGATGGGAAACTTAAAAGTGAACTAAATCATGACGATGATGTTATCTTGAAAGATTTCCTTTTCTTTTTCTTCAAGCACAAGGGAGCATTAACACCAATGATAGACTCATTGCAAACATTCATTCTATGGACAACTCAACCCGCGACTACAGATGATTGACAAAATACAAAACCTTAGCTTATAGGGTTTATAATCTCTTACATTAAATAAAAAAAGACAAGTGCGTGTCGGGCCATGCACATAGTGTAGGGTTCCGTAATTGCCCGTCACAATATGCGGATTTAGAGTAGGAATCAAGTTGTCGGTGCACATTCTGCTTAAATAACTGCGGCCTATAGTCAATATGGAAAACAGAAGATGGTAGTTTGTTGCAGATTCTAGATTTCTAGATTTCGTCTCAAGGATCAAAGGACGAGGACGGCCGGATGAGGGGATACCAAGCGTAAGGACTGATCAACAAAGAATCATATCAGAGATTTCATTGGAACAACGTCCGTCAAAGTGGCAATAAAAGAACTTTAAACAAGCACCATTGCATCGATGCTCCAGAGAATCGATTTTAGAGGTAATCACCTCGTCGTCTATGAACTTGAAAACTTTTTTCGAACTTTGTCCAACAGGGGCAATGCAGCACATCCTGATTTAATATAAGCCTTGTATATGAGCGCTAGGTCAGATAGGCTTAAATATTTTTTGTATTGATACAGAAAGCCCATCAGGAACTTCTTTGCAATAGCAAAGATGTGATCCGTCCAATTAAGATACCTGGACCTTGGATACCTGGAGCCTTAAGATGTACAATTTAGGAGATTAAGGAATGCCCATCACATTGACGAGGAAAGGTGGACGGAACTTTGGAGTTCGTTTGGGAAAAATCGGACAGCTTTGGACTTTCGATGCATTAAAGTCAACGCGATTCGCCCCAGGTGAAAATTTCAGTACTGTCGGCATTGAGTGATACAGTCGTGCGTACTGCTCTGATTCAAACATGTACGCAATATCAAAGAGATAAGAGATAAGAGGTTATTAATAGAGAACAAAAAGAGAGTAGGGAACAATACAGAACCCTGCGGTATGCCGGCATTGATATTTTAAGTGTTGAAGGTGATACTACCCAAGGCAATACGAAAATGAACTGTTCTGAAAGGAAACTTCTAATTCAAATGTGAAGAAAAGGCTCAAGATCAAATGCTTGAAGTTGGAGGCTAAAAGGGCAGAATGTCAGACTCTCCAAATCTATGAAGACAGTCATGCCAACTCTCGTCATCAGATCGCTTATTGTATTTCCAGTTCAGTCGCAAATTAAGTGGAACGCCTTGAGGTATTTTATCAATTGCACGTTAATAAGCGTCACAAGAATTTTAGCCAGAAGTTATGCTATTGGTAGAACATGGGAGATATGACACTTACTGAGTACTTTTCGGGATGACTGGCCAAGAACAGATCCAGAAGATTAGGATTGTGGCTCAGAGACGTGTCTGGGACAACTCAGCTTTTCATTTTTGAGGAACACTAAGCCATAAAAGTTTGATAGACTGTTGGAAATTTTATTTCCTTGTGATTTTTATCGAAGAATATATTCACATACACATTTTCATTAAAATCAAACTAAAGAAAGGGTAATCATGCATTGTATTATATGGATGTACAGTTCCATTCTACTCAACATAGAATTTTAAAGAAAAGGTGAACGTCTCACGTAAAACCAAAATGTTATGAGGTTAAAGCCATACTCAAAAATAATTCCTATAGTTTCCAACTTTTAAAAACTAAAAGAAACAAGTTTTGCCCTCTTAAATTTGGATCTATAATTATAGCAGTAGATTTTAAATTAAATTCCCAAAAATCTCAGGTCTTCATTCATTTTCTTAACACACACCACGGAAGAATAAATTATTCAGCGTGAGAAATGTGTGCAAGATTATTCCACAATTATCTAAATTACTTATGGAAAATGGTGTTGTGCACCTAAAGGCGTGACCACCTTGAATCTGGCATTTAACCATTTCTCGAATCTCAATTTTCTAAAACTTGAAGAAAGTAATGTCAGTCGTTGGTTTGAGATTTGGAGATCGGCCTTGTTATGTGTAGATATGGACTCGTGATAATGAACTTCTTAAATGGGATCCCTAGTCTATCGCATTTTTTATTTTAGTTACGGGTTGCTTGGGTTTAATATTTGTCACTCAACTTGTTTTTTATTGTCCAACATTTTCGCAGGTATAGATTTGATTGTTCGTTATGTAAAACCTTTTTAAGAATTCGTAAATGTGGTTAGATTTACGATTCACTCATCTGAATTTCTATTGCATTTAAATAGCCCCCCGGCATGTTAACGTTCAGAGAAAGTTGTAGAAAAGCACTGCGATGGAAATAAGATCATTTAGTGTGGCAAATTCGAAGTTCCTTGGCTCGAATTTACATAATCACTCAATCTAATAAATTCGATAAATGATAGTTATACTTCCGTCATTGCGGAGGTTTTAGTTTGATCTTCAATGAGGACATTAATTGTGAAATTTTTGTCATAACGCATAAGATCGACTTCGTCCAGGTGGGATTTAAAATATGTCCGTAAATGTAAAAGACTGAAATAATTAATATAATTAAAACTTGTTCCTGCTATATTCCGGCTAAAGTACTTCTTTGTAAGGACGTTTCTAACTTTTATTATCGCGGTACCAGGATAACCAGCTTAAGTAAGCTATAAAAACTGAGCACGTGAGGAGCAAGTCCTCCCTCAAACTTGTTAATAGTAATCGCAAGGCAGATCGAATCAGATAGTCAGATGGTATCAAAGGTATACGTAGTATCAATACACTATACAAAATGTCGGTGGATGCAAGTTCCACAGCATTGGAGAACCTCTCAGGATAAGTTTATTGGCTTGAGAGTGTTTGGAAATAGTGGAAACCGTCATTTGTTCTCACCACTGGGTCTATCAAGTTGTATACCATTTCTGTCCTTTCAAACAACTTCAGTAACACGTTATTAATAACGATAGCCTGGTCGTTGTTACGCATCAGAATAGCACGCCCGCACAACCAGTCCATTAGGTTATTTTGGATGTGGACAACGTCAGGACATATTCGATGTATTCTGGAAATAAAGTTCTCTACAGTCGTCACGATACGAACATAGTTCTGCCGAAATAGTATGGACCGAGTGATTTGACACGTTGAACGCTTTGTGCCCACCGGTGATAGACATTTTCTTGGTTCACTGAGCGACATTTCGTTGATCTGACTTTTCTTGTAATCAATAATCATAGGAGGTCTATAAGCTGTCTGTTCTCGGGTTCTCGGAATTAATTTAGTGAATGCCTGAGTTATAAAAGGAAGTCACAATGGTCTCACCACTAAATGCACTTTAATGTCAAACATTCTAAAATTAAAGCCAAAAATTCAAAATTTTATCCTTCGTCCTTTTAG
>QYTT01095022.1:66866-106667 GCA_006980735.1 Dasypogon diadema
ACCAGTCCATTAGGTTATTTTGGATGTGGACAACGTCAGGACATATTCTAAATATTCTGGAAATAAAATTCTCTACAGTCGTCACGATACGAACATAATTCTGCCGAAATAGTATGGACCGAGTGATTTGACACGTTGAACGCTTTGTGCCCACCGGTGATAGACATTTTCTTGGTTCACATAATCATAGGAGGTCTATAAGCTGTCTGTTCTCGGGTTCTCGGAATTAATTTAGTGAATGCCTGAGTTATAAAAGGAAGTCACAATGGTCTCACCACTAAATGCACTTTAATGTCAAACATTCTAAAATTAAAGCCAAAAATTCAAAATTTTATCCTTCGTCCTTTTAGAGGTATTGGTTTTGTCTTTGCAAAAAGGTTTCGCCATTCAAGGGCCTTTGAGAAATAGAAATGAAAAATAAAATGAATAATATGCCCTGAACTTTGGCTGCACCATAAAAAGGCATGCTATAAGGAAATTCTTTTCAAATTTCCGCATACAGAGGACTTTTTGTACTTAAGGGATTAAGAATAATATAACATATTTTTATGTCATAAGGTCGAAAACATATTGCGGTTGGTGATTATCCAACATCAGCAAAACCAGTTTACTGAATTATTCGAAAAATCTTGAAAATGTGTATTGGCCTGACGTGGTTCTTGTTATTTCGTGTTATCATATTTATTGCTATCAATAAACTACTAGAACAATATCAGTTTGTAACTAAATTTAAGCTCTTAATAGTGCCATCCAAACAACATCGAAGTGAAAAAATTAAGCGAAATTTCGAAAGAAACATTCCCATGAATTGCCCCCAGATGAGCTCATCATCACAAACAAATAATATTGAAGATGCCAGTTAAACTCCTCCATTTGCATTTGCATGCTTGAAAGCCTCGAAATTATTAACCTTCAACCTCTTCATTAAATTTGGTGTCTTAATATTGTGTAGGCATTAATGGAAAGCATAATTGAGACCGCCCCCAGCATAATTTCAATTATGCAATCTGCATACACATCTCCAATTTTTTGATTATATGCATTTATTAATTAGGCACGCCAACACTTTAGTTTTTGTTTACAAATTTCGAAGTCATAGAAAAATTGTTCAGAAATGAATCAGTTTATCATCCGTCGTTGAACTCATTACTGCAAAGTTTTACGCAAGTCGTTGCGAAATATTTTTGCCGATCATACTTGGCAGCGCTAAAGAAGTTAGGAAAGTTCACGTCGTATCGACGATATCCTTGAGCGATTATTCAATTATTAATTAATTTTTTGTTGTTTTTATACTTCTCACTTCTTTTCACTTCACTTTAGGTGCCAAAAGTACACACCCATTGCCAAATTTAATTTATTTACAACAAACGTGTGACGCACAAATTTCACTGCATTCCACTGGGAATCATGATTTTTAGATTTTTATTTATTCTGTAATTGTGGCAGACATTTATAATACTTTGCACTGCACTTAGCATAATTTGATATTCTCAGTTTCATACGAAATGCGAAGTAATCTTACGTCACAAACAAGCGTAACACAATAGTTTATACGACGAAACAGTTAAAGCAATACGAAAGACTTAAGCGACGAACTTTCATTGCAGACATGTTTCGGACAACTGACTGCTGAGCGAGAATGGCTGTAACTTCAGTTTAGGTGATATGGATATCAATAGATCTCTTGAAAGCGGTCACGCTCGCGGTATGGTTGTTTCTCTTGCGATTCTCTCTTTTCAGACGTAAGACGTAAACAACGACTACTGTTATCGCGTATATGACTTCTGCGATCTTTAGCAGGAAATCAATGCAAGATTCAAATTTACCCACTTCTAATCAGAAAACTTTGATGAATTTCACTTTCTGCCTTGTGTTGCACTCCAATTCTCACTACACAATTTGTCGTAATCATTGATAACTGCAGGTGAATGCATAAAACTGCATTAAAACAACCAATGAAAAAGATACTAGAAAATATTTGCTACTGAAATGGATTTGCGTTCACTTATAGGAACATATGCCTTGGGATAAATAAACTTGGCGAATTTGCATCAAATTAAGTTATTATAATGATAAAATGCATTTGAATGGTAAGAAATAAAAAACTTGATTATAGGTAATGCAAACAGTTTTGCTTTTTGAACATTTTCTTTGAGAAAATAGAAATAGTAATCGAATAGAAAAACTTGTATTGTTGGTAAAAACAAAAATTCGTAAAAAAGATCAAGCTTGAAGATGGACCATTTTGGACAACTCCTTTATAGGGTTGCCATATGAAAACTGCAGCTATATCAAATAGAAAATCGCTTTCGTATGCCACGCAATGGGGTCAACTGTGCAGTTTTGAGAGCTAAACCTAAGTATTTTACTTCTAAACCTCAGAATTGTCATCATCCGTTTTGTGGAGAAATCTGTGGGGACTTGCAGTCTGTGGTTTAAGGGGTATGATGTCGGGCTTAGATCTTAACCTCACTGAACTTAACAAGTTTTTTGCTAGAACCTCTCTTTCTAATGGCTTTTTGGTTACCCCTTGGATGGACAGAGAAATCAGTCCCTTTGATTTGAAGTGCAATGTCTACCTTTCAATTAACTCAATTAAATAAAATCCACCAGGCAATGATAATATAACCATGAAATTTTTGCGAATTAATTCTTATGGAAGACGCTATTCCAGTCCCCAAAGCTGCATCGGCTGCTGGTGTTGAGGATTTTTAGGGTGTGGAAAAGATTACGAGAGACCAAATCCTAGATTTTGTGGAGAAGCATGATCTTCTGACACAATGGCAGTCAGGCTTCAGGCTTCAGTATAACTGCATTACATTATGTTTTTTCAAAAGGTTTTGCGAGCGTTATAACCATACGCATATATGTGGTTTTTGAGGTCGCTGATTTCGAAGCTAGAGTCGGATTTTTGAAATCCAAAATGGCGAATCCAATATGCCGGCGAACAGATAAATTTTTGGAATTGTTTTTTACAAAATTGACATTAAATTTTATGAATTCAAGATGGCGGGTTCAATCTGATGGAAAAAAATAGTAAAAAAATTAAATTAAATTAACAAGGCGTTTTCCCATTTCTCAGAGCATCAAGTTGCCAAAATTATTATTTATTTTTTTTATTAAGAATTTATATCTTAAGTTATATTTATAATTTATTCCACTAACGACTTTTATCGGAGTCGCGACCGTTGGGTCTGTGTGTAACTCTGGAATTTCACAAAATATTAAGAAAAGAAAACAATTTAAGATACATTAAAGACCAAAAATTAGTAACAAATTATACAGTTATACATGGCTTAGTTGTAGTAGTGCTCATAAAAGACAATCGAAGTAACTAAAATGCATTTTATTTGTAGTCAAAAGACAACACAATTAAGAGATCGAAAACCTTTTAGTTAAAAGATCAATAACTTTTGAATGTTGCTCAGTCCTTTGTCTTCTTTTCAATATGATGCTGTGTGCTTCAGAATACCTCTCAGAAAGAATGCATCTGTTAAATAAATGCAGTCAAAAAAGAAATTAATGTTACACTAAAAAACATTATATGTACATACATAAGAGTTGCTCCTTCTAAATTTCCATTTAACTCTAAATACTCAATCCACTTTTCTAAGATCGTACTGAGAATAGTATCTTCAGGTTCTCTGTAAACTTTGGCAATAATCCAAGCTTCACGAAAATGATTCTTTTCTATTAAATTCTGAATCGCTTCAGTGACATCATGACAAGCTAGCAGATATGGTATAGCCTGAATTACATGACCGACTTCTAGTAATTGATTGGCATAAGCAAAACAACATCTTTTCCAAAAACTGAAAATACACAATCGTAAGCGAACGGTGATTTCGTGGTAAAATGTATTAAATACTCGTAGGATATTGTTGGTGCCAAGGATAAATGTTCCTCTGTTAATTTCTTATTTTGCATACATGCTAGAATTTCATCTTTTAAGTTTCCTTGCAACTGGGGAATAAGGACATGTGCGATTGATCGTGTACGAGATGTCTGGTGATTTCGAACTGTGAAAGAAGATGTTAAGTTTTTATTGAAAGATTTTGAAAATATTATATATGTACGTTCAGCATTTAATACTTCCTGAACATCTTGTCTTGTCCCGAAAAGTTTTGCTAATAACAGTTTTTTATGCTCTCCTTTTAATGGTTGAAGCTTTTCTTCTTTCAAGGCTTCCTTGTCTGTTTCACCTTTAACATCAGATTCTTGTTGAAGTAAATCTATCAGAGTTTGGAGCACATCTTTGTTTGTTTCTTTCGCAGTTAAATGAAGAATTGTTACTTCAGTCTGAAATTCGACAACAAAAATATTAAGTTTCTTGTGTCTATTGAGTGTTTACAATAGTTAGCAGTAAATCTGTCTCATTTTCAATGATTTCTCGAGGAAAAATTCGCGTTATAAATGAAATGTCAAATGACCCCATCGATCCCACTTGTGCTAAAAATTTTACTCAAGGTCAAAGAATTGTTTTTTTTTCCGCAAGGTCAAAGGTCACCAAATTGTTTTTTCGCAAATATCTCTTAAACGGTGTCTTATCGTAAAATATGATAATTATTACAAAGTTTGTAGATCATGCAATTCCCCACAAAAAAGGTCCTTATACTTTTTTTCCCACGAATCATTTTTCGTGAGATATCACGATTTCAAATATTACTAAATTCATGTTTCGCATAATATGCTCTCTTTTCCGCACCACCTTCTAGGTAGAGCACTCGGCGTATTTTTTTACGTGGTTTTCCCTTTAGGCATATTCCGCGATCTATTCTGTTCAAACTAGGACAGATTTCCATTGATTTAAAAAAATGGTACTGCGGTTAATTATCAAATCGTATCTGACTACTATTGACTTTTTAAAAATAGTCTTATGAAGAATAATCTTCGGAGTTTTCTGAATAGGCAAAATCAGCTATTTTTGAGAAAATCAATCGAAACAAATTTAAAGGTTTTATGAAATTTGACGCTCTTACAAGTGTTTGTCAAAAGTTTTAGTTGTAAATGGATTCATTAGCGTTCGCCATTATGTCTGATGAAGAAGAAATGATACAGAGCCGACAACTTAAACTTAAACGGAGGATTCTAAGAGACTCTTCTGGTAAAATTAAATCAATTAATATCAGTCCTGTTTAATGCATATAATTTTAAATGTGAGCACTATATTTCTTTATAACGAACATATAATTAAAATCCAATACTTACACTTAACGTATCCTTGCTCTTATCCAGATCGGCAGCATCAGCGATAGGACCCCAGTCAGATGCCATCATACTTCGTAAAGTTTCTATTTCACTATCATCTAGTGGATTATTTTGACAATTTCCTCTACCTCGCTTCCTGTTTCGTTTCCTTTCTTTGGTATTACCAGCAGCACATGTTTTTATTTTACTCGCCCACTGTACACCTTCCAGAGGTTTATCTTTATTTTTCTTCCACATTTCCTTACTGTATGCTGAATCCATTTCCTTGCTCATATCAAACATTTCTACAGAAGTTGCTTTTCCTGCACAAATAACAATATTCTCGTTTAATGGTGAAAACAATCCGCATAACATCGGGCAGATGAACTGCTTTAAGAAAATCAATTCTTTTTCAACTTTGTTGAGATCCCAAATTCGGATGGCCCCATCGAAACCACATGAAAGAAGGCGATGTTCTGATTGGTTACTCCATTTAACACATGCATTTCCAGAATTCATATCACTCAGAGTTAACACTTTTTCCAATTCCAAATTCCCTTGCAGTGTGAGATTCAGAATGACTATTTTATTTGATAAAGAGGCAACTGCACATCTAGACGTTTTAATTAGACTCCAACTAATTTCGCTTATGTATTTCGAACCGATATTTTGTGAAGATACCAAGCTGAAATTCAAAGATGACATATCCGGACTTTTGTATAACTCAATATTTCCATTTTGAGTACCCACAATCAGATAGTTATCTTTAATCGAAATTGAACTTGCCTTGTTGATGTTTGGTATGACATGAGGATCTAAGAAAAAAGTATAAACGTTAAAATTAACCAGAAAGTGAAAGATATCTACAGTTTTTTACCTTTAACTTTTCCATTTAAATCATAAAATGCAACTTTATCATCACCACAAGCAGCTATGTGCTTCTCGGTGCACACGACAGAGTAAACTGCCTTCCCACAAAAAGGGTTCATAATAATAGGTACGGCATTCGCTTTTTCTGTATCAAGTATACCTATCTGAAAACAAGAAATTGTAATTTTTATTCATTTAAACTATCCAAAACTCACTCTTCCTTCAGTAGTGGCAAATATTAACCGCGCGTCAGTAGGGCACCATGCCAGAGCCAACACAGAAGCCTCTACTTTGTTTGAAAAATTATCTATCGTGACATTACTGTGAGAAATATTGGATAAATTCATAACAGCTATACGCCGATCAGCACAAGCGAATGCAAGTCTATTGAAAAACAGGTTTAATATGAAAGTTCGAAAAAATATAATTAGCCGAAAGTATACTTGTTCATATCATCAGGCCGCTCTCGAATTTGGGAAATATTAGACGATGCACAGGAATATTTTGCTAAAATTTTATTTTGCGTGATGTCTTCACAAGTTATCTCCCTGTATGAAGAGATTGACCAAATAATGTCACTATTTTGAAGTTTGCATACGGACGTAACACCACGATGCGAAAAGGCACGTTTTTCTTGCTTGAAAGAAATTTTATTATTTTTTGGAGCTTGTGACATCCAAAGCATCAGTTCTCCAGTTCGAGAATTTGTTAAAATTGTGTTCTGATTTATCCAACAAACTTCTATGATTATATCTGAAAAAATTAAATTAAATATATGTAAGATTACTGTTTGGGTTAACATTCAGAAACTACAGGCGCGGCAATATTACATTAATATCTCCGGTAATCCGTACCTTCTGCTCTTAATTAATTCTCTAAAAATTGAAAATTTAGTTCTTACTGAAATTATTGAACTTGTATATTTTGATATTTTCTCAATGGATGCGTGTGTTATATGTGGATACTAACTGGATACTAACACTTGCAACCAGAGAATAAATGTTCGCTTGGCCCACATGAAAGTGCGACACTAACCGAATATCAGTGCTATAAGGAAATCTCATTGTAAAATTTTTTATAGAGTTTAAGCTAAAGTAAAAAAAAAATTAAAAAAACCCGCATTTTCTGGTAAAAAAGGAAATCCCAACCCCCTCCATTACTCTGATTCACAATATATATTTTCTTAATAGTTTCATACTAAATCTACTTATTTGTGTTATTTAAAGACTGTACCAGAAAAGAACCGACTACTTATTTATGTGTTGTTTAGCAACGACAAGATTAAACATTTATTATTCGTACGTAAGTACAGTATTTAGGTACGTATAAATAGATGCAATCGCTCCGCTGATAAGAGCCAAGCTTTCAAAAGATCAGAGAAGAGAACAGAGAAGGTCAGAAGATAGGTAGTTGGGTATCTAAAATGTCTAAAACCGACTTTAAATTGCAAAATAAAAGTTTAATCTTTTATGGAATAATTAACTGAAATTGGAAAACAAACAAGGGCCAGTATATAGAATTTTAAGTTTTCAAACGATACTCAACTCAAATCAACTAATCGAATCGAAAATTTCTAAACTTTCAAAGCGCAAATCGCAAACTTATAGATAGCATTTCGAGGCACATCCGAACAGCATCCGGGCGCTCGCGCTTATAAGCGCGGCTGCCGCTCGATTTGCTACTTCGACACCCCCTCGCGTGTAGACCGCCCAATCCATGCCCATCCAGCACGGAGGAACAGACGGACATGCTTAAATCGATTTGCTTTCACATTCTGAGCATATGTATATAATTCATTCTGCTCTAGCATTATTGGTTTTATGCGTTACAAACGATGGATCAAAACTTATATACCCTATGTATCATATAGGGTATAATTATAGAGCGAAAAATATACAATTACTCTAACGAAAAACTCTAGAATTCAACATGGTGAATCTATTCAATGTCCTCAGCATATTATTACAATGGGTGCAAGAAAATAACACCTCTTTCACTAACACCTTATAGTTTTAGAGTAAAAGCCGCTTTCTTAGTAAAATGAAACAAACATTTCTTGCACAAAACTATCACAATGTTTGTGACATTCACAAATCAGAACAACAGTAAACACTTACTTTGTGATGAATTTTTCAGTTGTAATTTATCAACTGAAGCCCCACTTTGAGTATTCCAAATCCAAACAACAGGCTCATGGGAACCAGATGCCAAGTAAACAGTTGCAGAATTTTTAATTTCTCCTTCAAAGTTAGCTGGTTCAGGATGTACTTCAACCACATGCTGAGGAGGCTCGGGACTGTAGTCTCCTTCTTTACAACTTTCTGTAGTACTTCTATCTCCCAAATCCAAGCTCTGATTTGATTGGCAGGAGAAAGAAGATGTTGAAACGTACACCTCGCTTTGTTGGCAGTCTTTAAGTGTAACTTGTTTTGAAGGTCCAGCAGCACCTATACTACAATCAAGTTTCTTCGAAGCCAGTATGTCATTTTTTAAACTTTGACAAGCTTCAACAAAATTAAAGTTTTCATTTTCAATTGCATCATGTATTTTGTCTACTGCGTCTATCCCTGTTTCTTCATCGCTAAGTTGTGCTTTGGGCCGCACAGGTGCTCCAAACTCATTTTCCAAGTAGTCAAAGTCATAAATATCGAAAATATCATCATCTGCCGGGTTATGTGCAAGATTTTGTATTGTCTTTTGTGTTTTTCCGCAACTTTGATCCATTTTCATCCAACTAAAAGATGTGATTCCGGAGTCATGGCCTCGCAAGGTATACAAAATATTTTCCGCTAAATGAAAACCTCTTATTACAGGATCTAAATACAAAAAAAGCATTATCTACCTTTTAAATCAACAATTATAACTAATCCCCTTGTTGAACCAGCTGCAAATATCCTCTCATCGTATGGCGATCCTTTGACAATAGACACATCGTGTTTTGTTGGTATGATCCTTTTACCTTTCGAATATGTATTCGATGAAACGCAGTATTGTACTAGAGATACAGAATCTATCGATAGAACTGTCCGATTTTTGAGAAAGCAAAGCTTAACCATTTCTGACGGTGGACCATCGCCATCGCCAAAAACCGGCTGTAAAATTTCATATAATACCTTTTATTTAAGATATTCCATTTTACGTACCTTAATGTGTGCTCTGTGTCCTTTCTTTGCTTTACCTTCCTCAAAGTCCCATATTTGAATCGAATTATCATCGGCAAGAACAGCAAAATACTTTGTGGTAGACCAATCAGGGTCACAATCCAAGCATTTTACTCTAAAAAATTGGATGAATGTTAACAAAGAAAAAATGTATAACAGGACACAATTTTAATAATACCTTTGACGAGTATGGAAGACCTTAATTTGCGGAGCTGAATTTTCTTTAATTTTTGAAATGTAATTTATCGTTTTGTTACCAATATATAAGAAACCATCGTTAGGTGTTGAGCAGCAGCCACAGATGAGATTCCATTGTGGCACTAAGGGAATATTTACTGCCTCCATTTCAAAGTCTATAGTTTCTGTAAAATTCAATATAAAATATTTCTTTACTAAGACCGTGTCTGAGATTAGTTAAACATATACTTGGACATAGAATTTCTTGTGAGGTAGTGCTAAAAAGTACGCGACAAAACAGGCTGAATTTGGAATACATATTTGGAATTTTACCACAAATCATGCAGAGTTAAACCTTAGTTGAACCCGACGTAAATACAGGTTGAGTTGAAATAGCGTTGAAATGGGATTGATTCGATTCGACTACGCTTTGCTGGATCCTTTTGATGAGGAAGTTTTTCCTTCCGACGCACGAGAAATGGAGAGGGATGAGATACGGACACATGCGGTAAGAAGCGGGGTTGTGCTCGTGAATGAAATTTTACTTCGTGCCTTTTGTGACCTTTTTTGACGAACAAGTTTTTTAAAAATCAAAAAAAAATTCTTGTTCCCTGTTTAAAGTTCCACAAAAAGGCAAAATATTTTTGCAGATGGAAATTGCTAGCAAGGTGCCAGCATTTTAAAAATGTGGAGTGTTTCGATTTCGACGGTAAGGAAATCTCATCAGCATGGCTGAAGCCTAGTCCGTCTAGCCATGGACACTCAACACAGCTTTCAAAAATTTTGCCCTTTATTGGCTTGTTTTTAATTACATCCACATCCTTTGTAATATTTTCGAAAGGCTTTGTGAGTTGCTTGAAAATACTGAAGGCTTGAAATTTATATTTCTAATTAGTTTAAACGTTGTTAGCACGTCAATAACACGCGTTTGCTTTGTTTAAATCTACGAAATTTGCAATCCTCAATTGGACCGTGTTAAGCATTTCTTCAGTCTTAAATCCTGGAAATTTCGAAAACTAGTAGTGCTGCTCTCAAAGGATGAAAAGTTAATTGGTATTATGATAAACAAATTTGTTACTAATGAAATACTGCAGAAACACTTTAATACTGATGTTAAAACTTTTAAATAACCGTAAATCTATGGTAAATGGCAGAAAGCACAAACCTTCAAAAACTCGCAAAATCTACAATTATCCTTACCGGTTTTGCCGGATCCAAATTTTCCCAGCAGCTGTCAAGCCAATCCCGTTGACGTCTGAAACGAAACACATGTTATTTGTGGAGGGAATTGCCAGAATAACTTAATGATCTCATTCTATCGAGTTCCGTGACTTATATGCTGTATTTCATATACTGTATAATTATTAGCTCTGCTGCTCCAAGAAGCAGATTTCTGGGGCAATTTCTCTAATACTCCTAGTTTTTTTTAGATTTAATTCTTTGTGTATTGAAAGTACCTGATAAAAAGAATTATGTGTGCAGTGACTTTCCTCAGTTTTTCTATAAACGTTTTATATGCACTTTCCTTTAATAATTTATTGCTTTATTTTTGTACTTCACTTGCATTTGCACGTAAGGACTATTTTTAAATATTGACGAATTCCAATAAAAATATCCGTGTATTTCTGGTATTTTTGCTTTTGATAAAAAATTAATAATTTCTGAATGTTTTGTAATAAATAAGAAATCTTTACTTTGTTGGCAAATTTATAGCAATTATGCTTTTTTATGCTATTGACATAAAACACATGTGAAAGACAAACAGAATTTAAAATTTCCAATGATCCAATAAAAAAACCACAGCTATTAAATTTAAATAAAAATAATAAGATATTGCTCAATTGCATGTCTCATATTTAATATGATCTATAATTTCTAATGGCAGCACTGTCTTCCCATCATACGATTGCGCAAATATATTTATCCTTCTTCAACTTTTAGGCCCATTCCTATTATCACTTGCTATCGTGTGCCTCGTCGTCGCATCGAGTGACATTTACGTAGTGTACGTTGACAAGTGTGGGAATTCTCCGTGGATCTTGTGAAGTGAGTCTTGTTCGCGATAAATATTTATCCAGTTTTGCATTAATTTCTCGGATTTTTAACCCTAAACAAGTAAATGTTAAAAATTTATTTTTGTAACTGCGTAAATCACCAGTGTACATACAATTTCCCTGTCCGAATTTAATGTGGACATTGATTACAATTTTGCGGCACACGTACATTTATTTCTCGAGTCGGTGGTGAAATTCCAACTTTCTTATGTCTTGTTAAGTTGGGCAAAAAATACGATTCCATTGGATAGTAACTGGAAATTATTAAATAGCAGTGATTTCATAAAATCTAAAGTGCTCACGGGAGAATCACGATACTATTAAACGTGTTAACGTGCACATTCGTGAATAATTTGTTCCCGTACAGTTTATAAGTGTTTACCATCAGAATTAATTTCAATTAATTATATCAAGGGAATTTTAGCCGTTGCGAGTTTTATTGTTCCATTGATTTGATTCAGGTAAAATTAGGGCCAGCATTTGATTAATGATCTTAGATTTTATTTACGTAAGTTTAATATCGAACTTCTGTGGTGCCCTTGAAAGGTAAAATCCTTTTCGGGCTCTTGAAACACATTGACGTGACGAAATGCGCAGAGTTGAAGAAATTCGACAATCATACCATGTCATTTGAATACCTGAGTGTCTCCACTTGGCGGCTTCTATTATGTGGATTGGGTTGGGTACTGGGCGACGTTTGCTCTTTGCAACTTTCTCTTTATGTAGAAAATCAGAAAAATCCAAGAAATATATTTCAAAAAATCTGAATAGCTTGGGAATGGCCTTTGTTTCTTTGCTTTTAAATATACATATATTACTGCATCTTTCATAATTGAATAACTAACTAAGATGTGAGCTATGGCACAATATTAAGGTTAAAAAAAATTTAGACAAAATTCGGAATGACTACATTTCAGTGAAGGTGTTGAGGAAGTTTGGTAAACAAACCGTCCGTTTATTTATTTATCACTTATTAAAGTATAAATTTTATCCATTAACGTAGAGTTGGAAGTGACAATTGAGAGATTTTGAGACAAAGGTTTCTAATCAAACTAAAGTACCGTTATTTCGTCCTGTACTGCTAATACCGCAAATAAATGGAAAGGGGTATTACTAGACCGGCTATACCTATCTCATATTGCAAAGGTAACAAAATTCCAACGTAACTAGGAGTAAAATATGTTACGCAGTGTACGAAGACTTTTTACGCAAAAATCTATATATATATATTTTATTTCGGGCAATTAAAAGTGTATCTAAAAGACTAATATGCCTGGGCATACTGATTCAGTATATCATGCGGAACCAATTGGTTTTGGTTGGGTAGATTTTTCGCTAAATATTTTATAATTTTTCTGGCCTATTATATAACTACTAGACAAATATCCAAATTGTATTTAATCATAAGTTGCACCGATAATATTTTATTTTATTTTTTATTTTTATCCTGATACAGTACAGTCTGTGATACCTAGTGTACTTAACTTAATACTAGCGAAATTAGAAATAAATAATACCAAAAATGCAAAAAGGCATACTAAAATACGCTGCCATTTATTTCTACCAAAATTTCTTCCGGATGGTTTAGATGAGCCAATGTTACCAATAGAAAGGAAACAGAAAGCACAGCTGCATTATTTTGATTAATTCTAATTTACTCGCAAATTATGTGCATTTTTCTGTTTATATTGAATTTTTTTTGTTAACCTTTCTTGCGCGTGGAACACTGCGATATAGAAGCACTCTATGAGCTTTGAATGGTCACTTTTTCGAACATAGAAGTTGCGCAAGATACAAGTATGTATATATATTGATTAAAATTGGCGTATTGTTGAGATATTTCGTTGGTATTTTAAAGCATTTAAGCATCATATGAATCAAATCTCATGAAATGTTGTTTTCGTTTCTTAATTTTACGTAGAGGATCTCAATTAGAAATTGCACACTTGTACGTGCACAATTCTTTTGAGTCGCATGATGAATTCGTTCGCTTATATTGTATATAAATACATCATGACTGCATAATCTCTAATGTTGACCAACTTTTTGTATTAATATATATATATATTTTTTATAATTACGCGTTTCTAAATTTTTTGAGTCTTCCGTAAATCCAATCAACATCTGCCAAGCAAATTTGTTCGAGTTAGAGGCAAAAGCTTTGCATTAGAAAGTGACGCTACTGCCAGTGAACAAAATTCGAGTTTTAGGAAAAATTCGAGTAACAGAAGTTCGACTTAGTGAAGTTCCACTGTATATTGAACGTGTTGCTAATAGCTGTGGAAAGCAAATATTCAAATGACGGCCTTCAATTAAGTAAATGGCGTATAGCAAACTTCTTAGTGAGCCTAAAATTAAAGTACTCAAAATGAAGAGTTATAGGCCAAGTTTTATAATTCATCTCAATATTAGTTATTTTTATAACCTTGATGTAGGGCATTATGAGTTTAAACAAACGATTGTAACGTCTATATATACTTATGAAATGAAGAAATTGTTTTATAACTGTTCGAATTCCTGTCCACGCGTTAGCTTTAATAGATAGATTAATACAATTATTAGTTCAAGAACTTCAGACGTAACGTTTAACAACCAGATCATTAATTCTTTACACTATGCCAAATTTAATAGATTTATATTTTGTAAAATCCGTTAAAATAATTTCTAAAATTCGTCTATACATTATTTTCTTTAATATATTCAGTTACTTTTTTTAAAGGTATGTAAGTGAGTTTCACTTTTTATATCTTGCAGCCAAGAAGTGAATAAGTCAAGTCCTTTATACATTATAGATTTTTCAGTGGAACCTCTTGCAAAGAGATATCGTAAAATTAGTGCTCCTTCGCAAATGAGATGATCTCTAAGATAGTCCTCATCATATTTCAACCGTCCCTATCCTCTTAAGCGTTTAATACGGTTACGGATTTCAACTCGAACAATCCGATTATCCAGATAGTAACCGACAAACCGGACAGTATCGATTTAATCGATTATCACAATATTTACCGAAAATCTACTACTACTACTAAAAAATTAATATTGAAGAAATTTTCCTTGTTTAAGTTCTATTAAAAGCAAAATTTTGAAAATGGGAATAGTTAGAGAAGTGCGAAATCTGCAGAGGCGCCTTTTTTCAGTTTGATGACTAAAAAAGTTTCATTTTCATTTTTTGCTTTTAAATGTAATTTGCACAAAAAAGGAAGTTTCTCTTCTTGATGAGGGATACCTGTGTATAAATTCGTAAAACAATCGCAGTTTCATTAATTCGAAAGTTCTTTCATTAAGATATGGAATACCTTCATAATTGAGTTAATGGAAAAGTAATACCTGCAGATTTTGCCATACATGAATTTGCAAATAATTCAAACGTAAACTTCATGCTTTTTTACACGCATGACTTGCAATTTGTTCTTTGAAGTTTTCATGCAGATTTGCATAATTTATGAACGCATTGCTTTTATAAGATTTATATACGCAATTCGAGATTTTATAATATTTCCATTTATAGTGTAGGGCAAAGGTGGAGGCGAGCGTGTAAAAGACCGATCCACATTGGCTGAGCATTTATTTCGAACTGACTATCACATTTACTGATATTTCGCTTATCGATAGCCTAATTCCGTTAAACCAGCTAACTGGTCCAGAATAAAATAATTTTAAATTACAAAACGAACGTGCATCTCTATGCATACACACCTACAATAGAAATACTCATTCTATTATTCCAGGGTGTATCACATTTTATAACTTGGAAGTGGCAATATTAGTGAGTTGGTCTAACTTTTTAAATGCAAAAAAGTATAAATTAACATGTTACGGACCAAACAGGAGAATTCCCGTCTTCACCAAGTCCAAGTCCACAATGTGTTAAGTTGGTTTTGCTTAAAAATTTCACCAACAAAATCTCTTCTTTACAGGTGAACTGTTGTAAGTCACAAAGATAGGAATACCTCCTTCTTGTTGAGAAGTACTGGATTTATATCAGTTTATCTCAGAGGATGCATGGAGAAATAACACTATACCACTAAATATCTTCTAAAATATCGTAAAGCCAGCGGAAGGTTACTTAAAGAGATCCTTCTCTGGAATCTATAAAAGCATTTAACTCAAATTCGGAAAAGGTGGACCTACGACATTTTATCTCTGAAGAGAAGATATTAGGTCTGTTGCTTTGAAATATCGGAAATTGTATTAAAAAATCAAGGGTACTTTAAAAAAAATAACCTCTTCCAGCATTGCCGTAAAGCGTATGCTACTTCGAAAAAAAGAGGACGGGTTGGACTTTGTGGGCAGGAGTTCAGCTGATTTCACAGAAAATACTTCAAATCAAAGAAACAAAGGTAAAGAATTCACATATTTCGGAACATTTTTCTCTAGCAATGAATCAATGATATATTTAAGGAGATATGGACTCATATTTCTGGGCTTTCTTTTCAGAGAAACCACTATTTACATTGTGAATTCTTTCACGTAAATCATATACCAGATTGCAATCAGATCTATTATATAATATAACGAAGGCTTATGGTAAAAACCCTCCATCCTACAAAAAACCATTTTTGAAAAATTTTATGCTAGAGTGATGTAATTTTTATTTATTTGTCGTCCTTTTTATAAAATAAAAAAAAAATTGCAAAAAATGTGGAATAGGGGATTTTTACCACAAGCCCTCGATATGTCTTAGCAAAACAAAAAATTAGTGATAGGAGTCTTTGAAGGAAGAAACCTTTCCTTTATTCTATGCGGGAGTGCAAGATACCAACAATCACGAGATAGTCAAGTTGTTCGTGAGAGTAACTGAAAGCATGGAAAACTTTGTATGCGATAACTCGGTGCGAAACGTAACACCGCTGAAACCTGTCTGCAGCCCACAGTTTTGCCTTTGCAAGATTGTAGATAATAATTTTTTTTAAATGTATATAGTCACTTTATTGCTTAGAAACTTTAGAAAATTGACTAAAAAAGCCGGAACTAGTTAAATTACGCTTATATATTGTTACGCGCAATCCTTCCTCAGGCAGACCTAAATGGCTTGGTTCACGTGTTCAGAATGAACAATAATAGGGTGCCTCGTGCCTTAGTATATTCTTGGAGTGGAATCCCAGAGGTAATCGGAACCGTGCAAATGATCGTCTGCTGTAGCCTGCTGATATTTCCTACTATTTAGTAGGAAATAAAACTCCTCTTGATTATAAAAATTTTGGTATGGATTATGTATTTCATTACTTGCTAAAATTTTAAATAATTACAGAGCTCTAATTGAAACATCGGCAAAGTTATCATTTGACCATGAATTAATTACGTAACATGTTAGATCACACTTTTTAAAAATCAAATTACGATTACTTAAGTGATACTCAGGTTGATAATTGATTAAAGATTAAATTTCGGGTCAATTCGTCTTACGATTAGCTGACTTCGTACAGACTCTCTATTAGAAAACTGCTGCGTTTCAGAAAATTTTTTGTTCAAACATTAATTTTGAAATTTTAAAAATTCGTTGACCCGGTTGAAAGTAATTTTTACAAATATTTGGAGTCAAAACCTGTTCGCGAATCATTTCTTCCACGACTTTTAAACTCTTGTTTAAAGCTTGTCCATTCAGAGTTCATGGGACTTTTCGATAAATGAAATATTGAATTTTCAGTCATATTTCGCCAAAGAGCCTCTCGAGATATAGAGTGCGGTTGGGAATTATTTGAATTTCTAAAATTAGTTTAGAAGCGTGAAAATATCCAAAACATCGGACCATCCCGTGTAACCTCTGTTGCTGTAAGAATATTGAATTTTTGTAGTCGGGTAAGTATATCTCCTGAAGATTCCTATTGTAGATACTGTTTGGTGGACGTATCTCTAGGCTTAGGCTTCTACTTTTAAATGAAATTTATTTGTCCCGTGACCTAGTAACTCTATATCAGCTGGCAGCCACTGCAAAATCGTGTGACTTTATCAGCGATTAGTAACTTTGATGCGTTCACGTGAAATCCGACAGCAACTTTCACCCTAGTCACTTTTGTAACAGTTAATCAATACGTGGTCTTAGGTCGTTCTTAGTTACGCGAGATAAGCTGACTCCGTGGCCTGATCGTTATGCTCTGTACCCGAATACGATTAGTTTCCTGTGGATTGTCGGTTCATTCAGAGTGTGCAGTTCGGAGCTTAATTGTTTGATTGCGGCAGTTTACTTGCTTGGATCCATTTGAGACTTGTTAGTATTGCTTTAAGTATAATAGCAACTGAATTTGGTGTTGATAACGAATTTGTTCATGCAATTAGCGGCAGTGACAAATAGATACATAGTTTTGTTGCCAACTGTTTGAGATAGCATAATTGGGAACCGTCACCAAATTGGGTGAAAGCGATATCTATTTTGTGTGAATGTAAAAACACATCACCAGTTGGGTGATATTGTATAAGTTTCACAAATAATTACAAAGTTTACATCGCTGCGGGAGATAAATGGTGTGAAAATATAGTCAAAAATAAATTTTGCGTTATCTGAAGATCGTCGGTTTTATATTTGTATATAATTAAATATAATTTGTATAATCTTCCCGATTCTCATCAGAACGAACCTGTGCAATGTTCATTTCACTGACAGGTGTTTCATTTAATTCCTCAATTTGAGAAAGGAGAATAAAATTTATTTCGAGATATGTTTTCCTTGTAATTTAGGAACTGCTAATAGTAAACTGAGAGCAGGATAATCAATGCAAATACTACGCCTGCAGTTATCCTCGAAGGATTTTAAAAAATAGGACTTTTAATTATGCATAGTAATTTTAATTGTAGAAATCGAATTTCGATTTCCACTAGGAGAAATTTAACACACAGTTTTGCAACACCGTACTCAATAATGTGTCGCTTATTTGCTTTGGGACGGGTGGATTTTAGAAATTTTTGAAAAATTATAGTCAATTAGGGGAGAGCGGGTGGTAAGTGGGCATTCGTTTTTCTTTAGTAATGATCAGTGAGAGCAATGATTCTTTAGCCTCAAAATTGCTATAGCTAAATTATTCGAAATTTTTGAAATTTTAAAAATGCCAGTGATAAATGGGCATCTTCCGAGTTTATGTTCGTTCTATAATCGACCTGAAAGCATATTATTTTCCTCTTGGGACCTGAAGGTATATTATTTATTTATCATTTTCTAATAACAGAAAATGAAAGAACTGAAATTAAACTGTGAGAAATGATGATAGCTATGGAACAGCTTCTTTCATATTACTCTTGTCGGCGGGATCCGTTTTGCACTTGCAGGTGCGGATCATTTCTGAAATATATGCGGAATCTAAGCAGCACTACGACCTTACTACAATTGTAGTATTTCTACTACGGTTTTTATGCAATAATTGTCAACTCCGTACTACGTAAATCTAGTGCTTATTGATATTGTGTAAAAATAAAAGACTTAGAAAAGCTCAAACCTTTTATTTCGTTATTAAAATTCTAATTAATATTTTAATAATATCAAAAGCGTTATAAGCTTGTAGTACTATAATGCAGTAAGTAAACAGCTCTCTACTCCAATTTTGACCATTTACTTTTAACCTGTTTAAGTACATATTAACGTGGCTGGGGTAGGAGCGCTGAATCTAAGTGCATTTCTTTTCACTATTTTACTGTGATGAAGACAAAAAGGCCACAAAAAATACAGCAGCACCGATGACTTTCTACCTACTTAGCTCTAGGCAACTATTTTCACTTTTGTCACTTAGAAAATATAAAAATTTTACGAGAAAGCAACAATCGGATTCATGCTTATGATACATTTTTTTTTTTTTATTTAGAACCAGTTTCTTAAACAATTATAATATCAGAAAACATATACAGAAAAAGCTATTTCTTTTTTTTTCCGCTTTAGATCTTCCACTGAAGAGGCTTATTACGCTTTGCATAGTTGCTCTGGGTTTGTCTAAGAATGGTACTATTTCCACGTATGAAGGTACAAATTCAAATCCACGGTACTGCTTCACTATTAATGATCTCGAAGCAATATACCTATTTATAACATACTAAAAAAAACATTTCTTTCAATACTTTTTGACTTGATTTGGGGTTTTGATTCGATAATTATATGTTTCATTGCATTCTTGAATGCATTAATATTTTTAAAAGTCACTGCAACCCTAAAAAAGTATTGTACAAGAAAGTTGTCTTCTTAAATAAAAAATATTTATTTTCTATTGTGTCTTGATATTGAAAAATTGAGATTTTGTTATTTTCACTGAGATTAATTTCATGTTTCTTAACAGAGGAATAAGCTACTGTATTTATTCTTAGGGTTTATGTACATTCAATGATTTTAATGTTATTTAAGTAACTATATTTCGAAATAACTCTCCCAAGTGCAATCTCTGTTAGGTTGTGGAATCCTCAGATTCTATTTTAGAAAAAACTAAATTAAATCAAATAAAAGTAGAAGTAAATAAACTTTGACGCACTTTGACGCTTGATTACGTTTTTGAGAATTTTTAATTTTTCTGTATGAAATTTATCACGTTTAGGGAAATTTAATTTCACTAACGTCGACTGTGTCTTTTCTTCTGTCCATAATTATTCATTAAAGACAAAAGTTCCTTTTGTGTGCGAAGTGTGTAAAGTGGGCAAAATTAATTTCATATGTCTTTAAATTTAAATCAAATCATGAAATTGTGTCTCATGGAATGATGACATTTTTTATTTAAAGAAAAACCAGTTTTTTAATTCGTTGTGTTGGGAAGCAATTTTTCTCAGCGTTTGTTTTTCTAAAAAATCACGTTAGCCTACATTAGACATTATAATAATCGATTTCTTATCTTTAAGCTTTCGTTGGAAAGTCACAATCATTAATATTGTCGAAATTAAGGAGTAGAAGAAGTAAATATTGTTTTTTTTATATATATTTTTTCAAAATGGTATTAACTTCGCTTTCTTGAAGGAAATTTAAATTCACTACATTACTTTGAAGTAACGTCGTTCTGGTGGCAAGAAATTTGTTTTAGTAGCTATCATCCAAATACCTTTATCACCTAAATACCTATCTTATGCGAATAGGTTTAACCCTTTCGCGATGAGCATCTGTTCCGCCGAGATGCTTGCTGTGAACGATACACCGCGTCAAAAGTTAGCACATTGCGCGCGACAGTCGACAGTGATGCTTTTTGGAAGAAAAGTATCCTCTTCTTTTCATAATTAATGAGCTCTATTTTAATTCAACATTGAAATAAACCTTTATTGTTGGCGGATATAACCGCCCGTAGTGTGTAAGTGGCACCCGTGGACAGTGACTTTAGTCGCTCGTCGTATATGAATGGTACCTGAATACCTGATAGAGAGCGGATATAGTCGCTCGTCATAAGTTCAATGCAGGGTTAGTGTGGATGACAAAAAAGTGAAAACACTAAAAGAAAATTTTCCTATGTATTCCAAATAGCTGATTTGAAACTTTAATTTTTTTTTCAGTTTGAGTTAAGTAAGTAGCCGCCATTAAGAGACAAAGACGGAACGTTTCGTAGCTAGTTAATAGCTTTGACTTTCTTTTTATATATGGGCTGTTTATTTTGAAAGGCATTACATATATTATTTATTTGTGTGATCGAAATTCTAAGTCAAGAACTGTGTTTTCTTTTTATGATCGGTTTAAGATAGAAGAAAGTGGTTCGATATATAAGCCCTATCTCTCCTATCTCCTATCTCAAGGCGTTCATAAAAAATACTTTTTTTATGAGTACAAAGTCGCAGTTTATAGAATTATAGGAAGCTTTGGCATAATCATCTCCAAAATTAAGAAATTGCAAGTGATGCAATAATTATTTTCAGTAGTGTATAATTACTCTTAACTTTAGTTGTTGACTATCAAAGGTAATTCATGAAGGTTGGTGCAATGACGGGCTTTTATTTTGTTCCATGAAAGAGGCTTTTTCAAAAACATATTCGGCTACTGAAGCTGCAATTTTCCCCTTCTTAGTAAAAATTTTTAATTCTAATTATACTAACAACTATTGACCAATCGCAATCAGTTAGGCTGTAAAATTTATTGACCGGTCCTACTTGATTTCACCAAACATTTTGGTTAAGTAGAGGTAGACAATGAAAGTATCTTTGTCATTGCTTCCATTTGAAATTCTTTATTTTGAAATTTTTAATTCTGTTTCTACTCTTTTTGGCGATATAAATCAGTGTTATGTTTAATTATGCATATTTAATTTATAAAATTAAATTTAGCTGATATTGTTATACCGCACACTATCGAAACTGAAATAGTTGGATGAACCTCGAATCGAAATTCGTTCGCCTTTTGATATTGGGTCGAGGTTCTCGGAGACTGCGTTTTTAATAACAAATGACATATGATGATAAATTGATACAGTCATTTTGCATGAGACTATTCTTTTTTCAATATTCGATCTGGGTTGCTGTAGAAAACTTAATTCTTTCAACATTTCCATTCGTTTTGCCTGCAAGGCAGCTACCTTTTAATGCACATATATCAATCTGTGACAGCTATATTCTTGGTCATACTCGCCAATACTCGCTAAACGTGACTTATATTTTTATTACGTCGTAATATAGCTCAGATTATTTACATATGAAGTGATTGTTCCTACGTTAACACCAGTGATGGGCAAAATGAGCTTTCTTCTCTTGATCTCACACATTTATAAGATCTTCAATTTGATAATGTTATGGAGTACCAATACTAATTACACTGGTCTACAGAACTATTTTTTGTCACACGAAAACTAACTTATATCAAATTTCGAATGTACTGTGGCCACCCAACAATAATATATTAATGAAAAAAATTGACACGTCAGGTTTCTTTGTGACATCAAAACATATATTTTCATGAAAATTACAAAAATCACCTACACTTAGATAATTATTATTTACTGCACAGCAAATAGTTATGATTTTCGTGAGTGTTTGGTTTCTGGTAGGTCCTTTTAAGTCCCCAGCAGTACGAGCTAAAATAGAGATAGTTTTTTCAATACACATTCTGTTATCGATTGGTTTTGTCATTGAGACGATCATAGCTTACGTGTGTATGTTTAGTTAAATAGTGCAGGAATAATCATATGTATAAAAGATATTATAAAATAAAAAAATATTTTAGTACACGACTTAAAAATTAGTTATTTTTAAACTGAACTATACCGGACATTTCTACGTCCTGTATTGCTTCATTTAGTTCACTGGATAGAGAGCCGATATACTGGACTGTTCGGCTCAAAACCGGACGTTTGGCAATATTAGTTGTGCTAGAGCCCTAGAAGGGATCCTTTTCCTTTTTCATAAAAAACTTTTCCTCTTTTGCCATCTTGTTTTCGTTAGGGCTCATGGACACGTGGTTCCTTTAAACGTTTGAATCGAACCGCTTCCATTGTGACAGGCAAATTGTCCGCAATGCCGCTGATTTCGATTTCCATCACCTCTATAATCTTTAAAATATTTATAAAACCGTCGTTAATATTACTGATTTTGTGACAGACTTCAAAATTTTTATGTAAAACTTGATAGGACAGAGTGTGCTTTCCTTCAAGAAAACAACTGTGGGGAAACTGAACAGAAGAACAAGTTCCAAAAGAATTTTTATTTTTGAAAAAATTGGGAAGTACTGGTTTTGCTTCTGATATATAATTTTAGTCATATGATGAATGCAACTCCTTATTGTGCCGTTTGGCACAATGGCTAAATTCGTCATTGTAGTCCAAAAAATTGGGTGACGCAGTATTGTTTCCTATTAATTTGTTGTTCAACCAGTTACTTCTCATTGACTTGAAAAAATATTGACGTGGATGGTATCGACTTGACTTCATTAAAAGGCCAAAACTCCTTTGAGTGCAGTTTCTAATAATACCGGTTTAACATACAATATATATATATATATATAGCGGTCTAGGTGCTTTCCTATAGTACTGCTCCAATAAGCGTGTTTTTAAGATTACTTCTCCCCTCTCTAATTCCATCGAGGGTAAATATCAATTTCAAAATTCAATTCTGAAAAATGTGACAGAGCTCTTGAATCAAGAGTTGGTTTTGAAAGCTAATTAAAGAACGTTAGAAAAATTTGAAAATAGCTAGACTACCTCTAAATAAATCTAGGGAATTGCAGAAATATTCTTAAGTAATTAGATTTTTTTTACTTTATTTATAAAATAATCAAGGCTTTTTCTTTTTTTTAGCACAAAAATGTCAGCTAAAGCAATTAGTGAAGCGACAGGAAAAAACCTCCTAAATCGAGAGTTGGGTAAAAGTTCTGGAGCGGCTATCTGCAAATTTGCCTCCGTTACTCCAGATACCAAATGGGAAGCTTTAGTAGCTGAAAATCCGTGGCTTGAAACAACTGTAAGTAACTACATAGTTATATGGAATAAAATTACAACTGAACCTTAGCTGTTAACTCTTGTTATTTCAAGACAGTGAAGGTAGGGGAAAATTATGTCCATTATATTTCTAAATAAATACAAGGCCAACAGTTGGAAGGGGTTATACCAAATTAATAGTGGTTTGCTAATTTAGCACAGATTTCAATGAAATTAGCAAATGTAAGGTCCGATAAATATGCATTATTTCTGATGTTAAAAGCTATAGTGAATCTCATTATCGTTACGAGACCAAGAAAACTACGTAAAAATGGCGTGAAAACTTGAACAATCACTTGCCAACAAAGTTTATCTCAATCAGCAAGGTAACAAACATTTATGCCAATAGAACTACCGCTTACTTTTGCCTTCACGAAACTTATTTTCCATTCACCTACAAAGAAAAATTACAAAAGCGCCGTGCTCCCTCTTCTACTTCAGTCAGTTTTTTCTGTTCAAGGGTCAAGTTTAATTCTGTGTTCTGCTTAATATATTGACCAAATACCAAGCACTACTTCTAATGTTTAACAAAAAATGCAGTCAGGAATTGTATTTAAAGTAGTGACGTATTTTTGTTGCTGCTTCTCTCCCTCCTCATTCATTAGTTGTTAAGAATTAATAAGTAGAAGATTTGTGTCGTGCAACAGCTTCAAAGCAATTAGCTGTTTAATTAGAAAAAAATATTGAAATCTAGATTCCCTACCCTAGAGATAGATTTTTTACAGATAAATATATACTGACGCATTTTGCGTTACAACATGTGGCTTAAAAAACTGTACCTCATTTAAATATTACGGCATGCGCACATATATTATGTATCTAGTTCTATTACGAGTATGACCGCTTTTCTTTTATGATACATTCGAATTGTTCTTTTTATGCAGATTTAAGTAAAGTAATCAATAGTTTAGCCGAATATATTTGCTCGTTTTTCAATGGTTTTATTATATTCGACATCCTGTATAGGGCAAATTTAGTTATTGAAATTTGACCCACTTTCCGATATCCGATCGGCATGAAATTTTGGTTCTGATGACAATACAATATAGTATATCTAATGTAGTTCTGAATTCAATATGGCGGACGGCCCAAGGTGGCGGCTTACCTTTTTCTTCACAACCCCCTTGAAATGGGTATCAAATGAAAGGGTTTGACGAGTAAAATACGATAAGCTACATGACGTCATTCTAAAACTAAAATAACGAACACCCCAAGGTGGTGGCTTACCTTTTTCTTAACAATCCTTTTTATATGGGTATCAAATGGGGAGGGGGGGCATTTGCACCTTTATTAATCCTCACAGTACACCTATGGAGCTGAGCTTTTATAGTCTCATCCAAAGCACTCAAGTAAGCCCACAAAATTAAAGAGGCAAAATTACTATATTATACTTATCATGGAAAAGTAAGTGCATCTTAGTTTCTTTAGTTTTCTCCGATACTATATATAGATTAAGGTTTATCTTTCAATATATCATCTTATTTATACTGTTTTTTAAATAATTAATGTTTTACATTTAGCCCCTAGTAGTGAAACCAGATCAGCTAATTAAGCGCCGTGGCAAATTAGGCCTTATTGCTGTAAACAAAAATCTCCAACAAGTGAAGCAATGGCTAGCAGAACATATGGGAAAAGATCAGAAAATTGGAGCAGCTTGTGGCAAACTTAGGAACTTTATAATAGAGCCATTTATTCCACACAAAGAAGTGAGTACATTGTCGTGAAAAAAATTAGAAAAGTTTTAATAAAAAAATATTTAGAGTGAAGAAGTATACGTTTGCATCTATTCACATCGAACGGCAGATCGGATTTTGTTTTACCACCAAGGTGGTGTGGACATTGGAGATGTTGATTCTAAAGCACTTAGACTAGAAGTTCCGGTCGGTGGTACTACGTCTGTTGAAGAGATAACTTCAACTCTTCTTGCAAAAGTGAGCAGTGAGAAGAAGCCAAGAATCGCCAAGTTCATCGATTCTCTGTACAAATTATATGTCGATCTTTACTTTACCTACCTGGAAATAAATCCGCTTGTCGTTACGGATGAATCGATTTACATTTTAGATTTAGCTGCCAAGTTAGATTCAACAGCTGACTTTATTTGCCGTCCCAAGTGGGGAGATATCGAATATCCACCACCATTTGGTCGTGATGCTTATCCTGAAGAAGCTTACATTGCTGATTTGGATGCGAAAAGTGGGGCTTCGTTGAAGGTGAGTTCTATATCAATTACTTTCTTGAGTTAAAATTTCTAAGAATTTTTTCCAATTTACTTTCAGTTGACTATTTTAAATAGGAAT
Source organism: Dasypogon diadema (assembly GCA_006980735.1). NCBI lineage: Eukaryota > Metazoa > Arthropoda > Insecta > Diptera > Asilidae > Dasypogon > Dasypogon diadema. Next base: position 92,960 of record QYTT01095022.1, read on the forward strand.
GGAAGAATTTGGACAATGGTAGCCGGTGGTGGTGCCAGCGTTATTTATTCTGATACGATCTGTGATTTGGGAGGAGCGAACGAATTAGCTAATTATGGTGAATACAGTGGAGCTCCATCAGAACAACAAACCTATGAATATGCTAAAACTATTCTTAATTTAATGACGTCGTCGCCAAAACATCCTGATGGAAAGATTCTGATTACAGGTGGTGGTATTGCTAATTTTACAAATGTAGCTGCCACTTTTAGAGGTTAGTTTGCATTTTTCTTCATATCTAAAATGACCAAAATATCTCTGATGGTATTGACATACAGGGATTATTAGCGCTTTGAGGGAGTTTCAACCAAAACTAGTTGAGCATAATGTATCAATTTTTGTACGTCGAGCTGGTCCAAATTACCAAGAAGGTCTGCGAAAGATGAGAGAGTTGGGAAGTTCACTTGGAATTCCGCTGTACGTTTTTGGTCCTGAAACCCATATGACTGCGATTTGTGGAATGGCACTAGGAAAACGGCCTATTCCACAATCATGCAATGTTGAATTTGCCACCGCAAACTTTTTATTGCCTAGTGGGCAGCAACAGCAGGAACAAAGAACCGCCCAAAGTAGCACTGAAGTGGGAGGATCAGTCTTAAATGGTAACGGTAAGATTAACTTTGTCATTGAGTTGATTTAATCCGTGTTTGTGTTTGGAGATTTGTTTTTAACAAAATGTGCTTATATTCATAAAAGCACTTCATTAAGTAGGGTTTGGCGCCTTTTGCAATATCGCAATCATGTGATATAATTATTGGGAGTAGAATTATTAAGAAGTAAATAACGTGGGAAAATCGTAGTAGTAGAAAAATGAAGGAAGTAGTATTGAAATATTAATAAATGTTGTAGTAGACATGTAATGTACGATTTTAATTATCGAGAAGAATTTATCTAATATTGGCAAATTGAGTACGCAAAATTAAAAATAGCATGGAAAGTAGTATGCCACTAGAGAATTTTTCGTTGGAAATAGAAGTAAAGCAACTTTTTATCTACCCGAGACAATAACAAATTAATGTTGATAAAAGTAGGACTTTATAATAAGGAATAAAATTACTAATGTTTGGATTAATTCGATTTTATATGAGTAAAATGCAAGAAGAAATAGATTTTTTGCTACTTCAGGATATAAAAAATAATTTAATACGAGTCTTCAATGCAGGCAAAAATACGCTTAAACTTATGTAGTTTTGCTTGGGTCTTGGGCTTTTAGATATTTTAAATTGTGGGTATGAGTTATATTTAGTTTTGGGTGCGAGGTCTTATAATTTTCAAATAAAAGACAATTGAGTTGGTCTATCAGATAAAAAATTGAATCTCACTCGCCTTACTCGCAAGAATTTATAGGTAAACAGATAAGATACTCGCAACTCTCAAAACTAAAACATTTTTCTGTTTCATTTTGCTTGCGTTGAAAGATTTTTTGGAACTAAAAAAAGGATATAGATTTTTTAAAGTCATTCCCATACAGATAAAATGTTGTTCACCACTCGATAGAACTCAAAAATGTTAGACGCACGGTAAGGCTATTGGGTCCGATGAATAAAATTAAAGCAATTACTTTTGTATAAGTTTTGTACTAAACATATTTTAGCAAATGCTTTGTGCTTTTGAGTAAAACTGGCGATGGGCACCAAATTTTTAAAAATTTTCCTGGAAATGACTGTCAAAGCATTTACTTGATTTACATTTACCGAGCGGGCTGAGGCGCACGTCTGCAGATTTTCTCTCCTGTTGGCGTGGGTTCAAATTCCTCAGAGAACACGGCGATTTATCTGGGTACCAGGGGTTGAGGCAATTCTACTGGCAAGAATTGTACTTGCGAATTTCATAATTTCATGTCAAAAGTTGTGGCTCACTTGCAACATTTGTCAGGTTAAAATTTCCCACTCTCCTCTTCCCTAATTTCTTTTCGCTTAAGCTGTGCTGTGTGCATCATAAGGTTATCCCCTGAGCGTAGGCAATACCTTAAAAAAAGGCTCATTGGAAGTCTACGAAGTGAACAGATTAGTGAGTGGCAAGCACGTGTTAAGTGGAGAGTTCATCGATTTTGAGCTTCTACACTCGCAAATTGCCCATTCGAAAATGGCAATAGGTTTGTTCTGTGACTTTCGGGATAAGATTTGCTGGACTAAAATGTGCTGGCCCCCACTACGTCCACAAATATGATTTTGCTCCAAAATTAGGGAACGCATTCGGGTCATTTCGTGCAAAACAAGAAGAGCTGAGAACTGGCAAATTGACAGAAAACAAATAACCATGATAATGCATTGTGGTCATGGAACAGACCTTCATTCATTGTTATTTACCGTCTGTCTAATAAGTGTGTCTAATAAGATTTCTAGTCTGCGTTTATGTTAATAAGGAATCCATTCGCCATCTGTATTTGTAATGGATTCACATCTCCATGGCATTCTTCCTACTAAAACCACGGCATACTCGTGTGGCAAATACTTCCGAATTCGATAAATTTCGATCATTAACCGTTTTGTCGTTGACATCCGTCTTCCAAGGAGCTTGCTCTTATTGAAGGACCAAACATTTTGAGTGTCTCGACGCCATTTGGCTCTTTCCAGGCTCTACAGAGGTGGCTCTGATGTTTCGGCTCGTTATCTTATTGTTGAAGACAATCTTTATTTTTACTGGTTTACCAGTGTTGGTCAGACAGCAACAAGGCTTTTTGGTGTATTCTAATAATTTTTTCCGCCGTGTCAGGTTTTCAGTGAACAGATAAAGGTTGCCAGATTTCTCCTGCGAAAAGCAACCTCAAACATGCACCTCGCCACCTCTACAGCATGTTTAACTGTCCATTGGACGAGTCTGCCAGTCTTCGTAGACCAGGATCGTTGCACAGAAAAATTTGCCAACAAAAAAATTCGTTCGTGAAAATAATATTGTGCCAGTCACGGCCTTTATTTTCATGAGGCCAGGCTTTTGGTGTTTCCTTACGGCTATACAATCATTTTTCACGAAGTAATTTCATCATAACATTTTAAAGATGTGCAAATACCGCAAATATTAATGATGATGAGATTTAAGGGTCACGGGGTATTTGACTTGTAATCATAGAGGTTTTTTTCCAATTATTTCTTAGACTCCAGGAGTGAATATGCCAATCAAGTTGACGAATAGAGTTTATTTAAATAAAAAAAAATCATTGAAATTTTTTGCAGGATAGGCAAAACTAGCGACAAATTTTGAGGTTGCTACAAAAATTTATTTGGACTAGTTAATCTTCCCGGCACAAACATGGAGTACTGAATCTGTAAAACGATTCAAATATTTGACATATCATAAAAGTCACATAAATTATTTTTTTTATTTTCTTTTTTATTTTATGTCTTGGCCCATACGTGTTTGCTGTGGCTTCGAATTGAATCATCAACAAAACATAATCGAAATTGTAAAATTTCATCCATTTCGCGACACATGAATTGTGCTCGAATTGTAAACTGTGTGATCATCTTGCCTGCAAATAAAATTATTCTTTTGCACGTTTGCTCGCTCGCTCTGAACATTTATTATTCTGTCACAACAAAATTATCTGCATCTGCCCTGTGCCTTCATCTATTTGCATTTTTACATTGGGGATCACGACAAAACTAAATGACGGTAGGTCCAACACATACGATTAAATTACCAAATCGTATATTAACAGGAGGACTCAAGTGTAATGATCTAACTGATGGCCCAGCTAAAGAATATCAAAAAATGTTCACAAATTCTACAAAAGCCATTGTGTGGGGAATGCAAACGAGAGCTGTACAGTCGATGCTGGACTTCGACTTTATTTGCAGGTTTGTATGATTTTAAAATATATTTAGATAAGGACGCACTGTCCATAATTTAGTAGTCTTATATCCTGAGGTAATATATTTAAATTGATTCAGTATATGAATCGCATTTGGATGTGATGAGTGTGGGAAAGGTCTGCGCCATCTTCTACCTCAAGCTTTGCCTGACGACCTCACTTTTGATTTCATTTCTTCAGTTCTTATTGACTTTTGTTTCTAAACTAAATTATGGATCTGTGCGTCAGTTAACAAATAAGAAATCTAAATAAATCTCTAATTCTAATATTTATAGACGGGAAGAACCGTCTGTCGTTGCTATGGTTTATCCGTTTACGGGTGACCACAAGCAAAAGTATTATTGGGGCCATAAAGAAATTTTAATTCCCGTGTACAAGAAGATGCAAGATGCCATTAATAAACATAAAGACGCTGACGTTTTGGTAAACTTTGCATCACTTCGATCTGCCTACGAATCAACAATGGAAGTGATGGAGTATCCACAGATTCGCACAGTAGCTATCATTGCAGAGGGCATTCCAGAAAATATGACTAGGAAAATGATTGTGGCAGCAAAGGAGAAGGGTATCTCGATAATTGGACCTGCTACTGTTGGTGGTGTTAAGCCTGGCTGTTTTAAAATTGGCAATACCGGTGGAATGCTTGATAATATCTTGCACTCTAAATTATACAGACCCGGAAGGTACGTTCATTTTTATGTAAAAGGAAAAGTTTTTTTTAGAATTGTTGCCATTGCAGTGTCGCATACGTGTCGCGTTCAGGAGGTATGTCCAATGAACTCAATAACGTGATTTCAAAGGCGACAGATGGTGTCGTGGAGGGCGTAGCAATTGGAGGTGATCGATACCCTGGCACAACATTCATGGATCATATTATGCGTTACCAAGCCGATCCCGACGCAAAACTGATCGTTCTGTTGGGAGAAGTTGGTGGCATTGAAGAATATGAAGTTTGCAGTGCTCTTAAAGATGGACGAATCACGAAACCCTTAGTCGCGTGGTGTATAGGAACATGTGCAGGAATGTTCTCGTCTGAGGTCCAATTTGGACATGCTGGATCTTGTGCAAATTCAGATCGAGAGACGGCTACTGCGAAAAATAAGGCTCTAAAGGAAGCAGGGGCTTACGTTCCAGATTCTTTCGATACGTTGGGTGATCTCATTGGCAGTGTTTATCATGAGCTTGTTAAATCAGGACAAATTGTACCAGTTAAAGAGGTTCCACCACCGACCGTCCCCATGGATTATTCTTGGGCTCGAGAACTTGGTTTGATTAGGAAACCAGCTTCCTTTATGACTTCAATATGTGATGAGAGGGGACAGGAGCTGCTCTATGCTGGCATGCCGATCAGTGATGTTCTAAACAAGAATGTTGGAATAGGAGGAGTGATTTCTTTACTTTGGTTCCAACGTTGTCTACCACCATACGTTTGCAAGTTCTTTGAAATGTGTCTGATGGTAACAGCTGATCACGGGCCAGCGGTTTCAGGTGCTCACAATACAATTGTATGTGCCAGAGCTGGTAAGGATCTGGTTTCGTCGTTAGTGAGTGGTTTGTTGACCATTGTAAGACTAGATCTTTTACATTGTTTGGATATTACTCCAATATATTCGATTTTAGGGTGACAGATTTGGCGGAGCTCTTGATGGCGCTGCAAGACAATTTTCTGAAGCATACGATTCCAACCTCCATCCGATGGAATTTGTTAATATGATGCGAAAGAAGGGTCAACTAATCATGGGAATTGGACATCGAGTGAAATCCATCAATAATCCTGACATCAGAGTGAAAATCATAAAAGAGTTTGTAATGGAGAATTTCCCGGCCAAACCTCTTTTAGAGTATGCCTTGGAAGTAGAAAAAATCACCACAAGCAAAAAGCCGAATTTGATCCTAAATGTTGATGGAGTCATTGCAACTTCCTTTGTGGATATGCTGAGGAATTGCGGCTCATTTACTAGGTAAGCGGTTTTTCACTTGTTTTCGTGCGTTGAATTCAATTGAATTCAAATTGTAGTGAAGAAGCTCAGGAGTACATTAATATTGGTGCGATCAACTCTCTGTTTGTCCTTGGCCGAAGCATAGGGTTCATTGGTCACTACATGGATCAGAAACGATTGAAGCAAGGGTTGTACCGTCATCCATGGGATGATATCTCATACGTATTGCCTGAACAATACAACTAAATTCGCAACGATCAAATTCAATAGCAAGCACTTTCGGCACATTTTGTAATTTCCGTAGCATTTAAGGCTCCCGTCCTTTTGTACCTTTCACCTTTTCCTTCTTCCTTCCCCTTCCTGATTTTACGCTCGTTTCTAACACTCCATTTATTGGTACACTTGCAGTAATAAGCTCTGTCTGAGGCGGTGTTTATTGATGTGTTTATTGTTGTCTCTTTTATATAGTTACATAAATTAAAGCTTTTTTTACGAGGATAACTAGATTAAATGGAAAAGTTGAAATTGTGTAGCCAATGCTAAGATGTTTAGATATTTTGTCTACAATCAACGGCACTTCTCATCTAGAGAAGCATTGTCTATAATTTAATAAAATTTATGAAAACAAGGTTTTTATTTTCATGTGTCAATGTATGTAATTGACATATTTTTTCAGTCCCGCAATATTTGCATCGTAAGAATCATAAAAGTTGCAGCGTCGATACAGTAACTCACCGCCAGTATGTTTACACGATTACTTGAAGTGCACTTCAGCGCGTATCTACTTCAAATATACTTGACTCAAGTAAATCACAAAAATTCCTTTCATCAATGTAAACATTAAGACGGATGACTCGAGTGTCAGTCCCGGCGGTTAGTGAACTTCATCGAGTTGTTTGAATCAATGACCGCTACTATCGGTAGTACACGTTTTTGCATTTAATGGAAAGGCAGGGGAAAAAAAGAAACTTTTAAATGTATACCACGTGCCAAACATAAAAGTAAACTTATTTTTGTCTGGGAGTACACTCGATAAGGACTACCAATTGATTTCTGATAGCGAAAAGTGCAAAATTAATAAAAGGTGGACGTGGAAGTTCGCAAACATCGCTTTTGTATAATATGATGTTCCAGGTCTTGCCTGTTAAAGGGAAAAACCCCTATGAGCTGTGGTGTAATAAAATAGCACGCATTGATTATTTGAAAACGTTTGGATCTGACGTCCTTGTCCATATTCCCAAGGAGAAGCGCAGGAAATTGGATAAGAAGGCAGTACATGGTCACTGTGGACTATCCTGAAGATCAAAAGGGGTATCGAGTATGAATTCCTATATACAATGTCGGCGGGCTTGTAGTCCGTGGTTTTTAGCTATCCATTCTACCACGTTTATTTATTCGTAATTAAAAAAACACTAGGCCGTGTTAGGTTTGTATTTCTCTATTTAAATGTTAGAACAGCTTTGGCAGGAAGCAAAATGGGGATGTGGGAGAAAAGGAAATTTGGAGGTCGAGTGGAAATGTTGGTGCACTTTCTGCTTAAATAACTTCGGCTTGTAGTCGGCAGGGAAAACAAAAGGTGGTAGTCTGTTCCAAATTCGTGTGACACAAGAAGGGTCCTCGAAACTTCATTGCTCTGCTAGATCTTGCCTGGATGACGAAAACCGGCTTGATGCGCAGGTACCACACGTGCATCGGTGCAGAAATCCCAGGCATTTCATCGCCAATTCCTCGAAGCCGCATTCCTTAACAGCAGTCTTTGGAATAGCAGCAGTGTGTACGAGCGCATTATCGTTAAGAGCAGTGCTTTTCAGCAGGACTACTGGGTGGCCATTCGTCCTTTGACAAAAAGTCCGCTAATTTTTCAGAACACCAACTGCACCCCTCGAATATGATGGGGTTCCGTCCTGTTGGAATCAGTAATAATCTTCGCGGAATAACTTCTAGCAGTTCAGGGGTTTCTTTTTTGTAATATTCGGCATTGATTTTAACCCCTCTTTAAATAAACACAAGGCGAAGTTTGCCACGTTTGCAAAATCCGCCCCAAGCCATGTCTGAGAATACATTTTGATACCTGGGAACGTATTATTCATTTTCTAGTATATCATCCATTCTTACTTACCCACTTTCGATCATTTTGTGGGTTTGTGTGGCTGCTTCTCAAAGATAAAGAGTTTTTCGTCACAAAAAGCGAATTCATCCCCAACGTGCCAAGCAAGAATACCATCAACTCTTACAGCTCACTTTTGTTCCGATGATATTTATTCATGATAATTGTTCCTTATGTTTCCATTGCTTTTCACTCTTTAACTAAATCTGATAAGTCTGATTTTTTTTTTAACACAAGCTGGGTAATCATAGCGTGGGCCTAATTGTGAAAAAAAATTGACTAGGAAATAAATTTGTTCTAAATTTCCATGAGAAGAAATTTGAATGTGAAATTTTTGCAAGCCCAATTCCGCTTTTCGACTACGTCGCTTCATTCATGTTTATCCACACATCAAATCGATCTTGGGTTATAGCTTGAGCTCTTACATAAATATTCGTGCAATTTTATTCTTGCGTAACCCTCTTTTGACGAAACAGACCAATTATCTTTTTAATAAACTTAACTCTGCGCAGTCTGACTCTTGAGATTCTTCAATCACAATTCTCACCTATCGTTCTCTTACCTCTAGCAGACAATTCCTAGTCCAGTTCATCAGGCTCTGGAATAATCTCCCTATTGAGCTGAGGCGGAGCAGTGGTAGGTCGTAATTTTCCTAATGAACTTTTTAAATATGTACTTTAAAACTGTATAAATTGATTCTGAGCTTTCAAATTTATTTTCAATTTTTTCTTTTTTCTCCATCGTATGGTTTATTTTTTTTTACTTGGTAATTCTAGTTAGTAATAGAAATAAATATGTAAATATATAAAAATGCAATTGTTTAACATACGTTTGATAACATAGGGTGTCACCAGGTGCGGACCCCACTCCCCGCACCTCCCTAAGAACGCCGTGGTTTGCTTCTTGCCATCCTTCCACGGAAATTGTCTTTCCTCAGAACAATGTTTTTTTGAAGGCGCTATTTTCTTTAAAGGATTTCCGACTGCAAATGTAAATTTCAGAGTACTTCTTGTTGGATTTTACTTAACTTTTTATATTTTCCATTCTTCGTTTTGTGAGTTGAAGATTTTTCTGCTGCTTCTTCTCTCTTCGCTTCCAATGCACTGTCGTTTTTGTTTCCGTTGACATTGCGTTATTCTGGTGCATGGCTTCTACTCACGACGTTTCCTATTTTCCGCAGAAATTCTCCTTATCATTATAAATCATTAATTCCGTTTCTGCTGCAGACGATTACCTTCTTGGGCGATTCACGGATCGGGCAAGATGCCTGAGATCTGATTTAAATGCCTAGTGGAGAGTGGTTCGTTCTCATTCAAGTCCCAGTTCAGAGCGGTTTCACAGCTTTGTGGGGAATGAAAAAGAAATGTAAAAAAAACCAAGGCATATTTATTATTTTCATTAATTTTAAGCATTTTAAATAATTAAGCGACTACCATAAATAAGTTTTTTATCTTAACGTACAAATATTATTTGCTTGAGAATTAAGTAACCTAAGTGATTCGAACAGTCTAAAAGAGTTGAATTTAGTAAACGACGTCTGGAAAGATATTCGTGTTCCGCAAAAAGTCAATACTTTCCAACGCGTCCATCAACAATCTCTTGAGCTTTATACAATGATAAAAATGATTTTCTTTTCAACAAACAATTCAAAATTGACTGAAGACAACTGAAAGCAGTACAAAAAATGGCGATGAGATGCGAGTTAGGGTTTCTTAACATTCGTGAGGCTGTTAGAGTATATCTGTGAAGTCATGCCGGACTTCACACGCATTTCATCTATTTACAAGGACGCAACTGGACGCTACACCCCATTCCCTCAGTCATTTTTCTTTTCTTCATTCGATTTTCCAGCTTGCACACTTTCAGTAACCTCAACTTGTTCTGTGGTTGATTCTTCCACAGGAGCATTAGCTGTTCCAGTCTTGTCCTTGCTTTGATCCTCCTCTGAATCTGAGCCTATAAATTAATATGTGCTGTTATGTTGCTAATGGAGGAGTAAATGTATTCACCAGAATCCTTTTCTCCTGAAGAAGTAGAGCTGGAACTGTCAGATCGTCTCAGACTGGGATCAGGCAGTGCTGGTGTATGTGCTGGTGATGTTGGTAATTTTGGTGCAGTAGGTCTAGATTTGCGTGATGGATTCATTGCATTGCAAAAGGCGCAACGGAATGCTGCATATTCGTACTCTTCTTGAAGAGCCATACCTGGGAATAAAATTATAAATTATATTTTCTGCTATACTGAAAATGCATTTTTCCGATTAATAGGTTTGTGTAGTTTCTACGGTAATTTTTAACACTAAACGTACCAAACCCGGTCATTTGACCGGTGACCTCTCTTTCAATTGCATTATTCAGCGTATTATTCCTATCTCAGTTGTAAGCATCTCGGTACGTTTAGTGTAAGCACTTGAAAAGGACAAACGCATCACTGTACAGGAACTTGCCAAATAGACTCGACCCACGTCGGTGGCCGAGAGGTCTGAGGCACACATCTCCTCTGTTGGCGTGGGTTTAAATCCTGTACAGGACACGGCGATTTGAATGTGGTCAGAGTCTGTAGAATAACAAAGATTTTCAGTAGTCAGTTGGGTAAAAAAAATTGATTTTAGTATAAATGAACTTCGGGTATGGGCGGATAATGTGGTACACATTGTTTTCTCGAAAACTAATAGCTGACGATTGTGCGAAAATGAGTGAATTGAATTTACTCGTAGCGTCGATTGCAGCGAGTTTTCAAAGCTCGCTATGATGGTAAGGTTCGAGGTAAAATAAAAAAATCGCCAAAAACAAATTACGCTGCTAAAAGAGACGAAATTGAAACGTATGGCCGTTCCGAAGCCTTAAGTTCCAAGACTAGGATGATGTGGAAAAATTTGCAGATTTTCCTGCTGTTGGAATGCAATAAATGTTGGAATGAAGACAAGACAGTAACTAAATGATTCTCATGTTTGCAATGTGAAATTGTTACGGCTCAGGAAAAATGTGTCCTAAAAACAAGCCCTATATATCTTTGCCAGTCATGTGAATGTTTCTGTTTCTATTTCTATTTACGTTTGAAAATGTTGAAAGAATAAATTCTCAACCATGCAACCTATACAAAATGAAAAAGATATTGTTCTCTTTAGAAAAAAAAATTATCGCCCGCTATTCATTTTACTCAACTATATTTACCTGAGCAATTAATTAAAGCAGCAATAAATTACCATTGTGAGCATAACACTCTTTGCATATCATCGCAAAGCGGTTTTGTGGTCCATCACCGATTAAGTAGTCCACCATCTTCTCCAGAACTCCTTTCACCTGTTGATTAATAATGGGGTAAGGAGTTCGCACTCTGGACACTTGACTTATATTCGCTACTGCCACTGCGCTCCCAGTTTGCAGCGGGCTGTTTGTTGATCGAGGCGTTGCAAATCGGTCTGAGGACAACAGACCCTGTGGAACATTTATTCTTGCAGTAGGTGTTGTTTGGGTTTGAGATAATTGTGTTGTTGACACTGATAACTGTTTACTAGCCGAATGACCTTTTTGCGCAACTGGTGTAGACATTACACGTGGTGTAATTGCTGCAAGCAAAGAGTGAGATTATTTTCAGCAATTGTTGCACGAATGATTCGAGCTCACCTCCAGTTGGTTTAAATCCATTTGTTTTATCTGCGAACCTATTAAGTATCTCCAAAGCCACCTGAAAAGGTGAGTAGCAGTGAGAACCGGTGCCTGACCAGGAATGCAGTAAATTTTACCTTGTAAGTTTCTTTGTCCATAACTTTTTCTATGACCTTCTTCTTCTCTGCCCTCAGCTTCATCAGTTTGCTGTTGTTTTTGTTCAGCTTCCTTTGAAAGTACCATGCAACAAGTCTCTTCAATAAGAAAATTCTGAAAATGTTGGAATAGCAATTTGGCCTCGAATATTTTGGCAAATGTTTGTTCCTCTTACATCATGGGAAAGATTAACAGAGGTACGGAGTAAGTTATCCTTTCCATCCATGTTGGGGGGAAGAAAACGAAGTAGAAGACTAGGAAGACAATTACATAGAGCCCAATTGATATTACAAGGAAGTTTCCAACATAACGCTTCTGTCGCGCTTGAGTGCTCACAGAGTACTCCTCAATCTCCTTGATATCCTGTTCAAGTTTCTCGAGGACCTCATACGTGGTCTTCTCCTTCTGCAAGGAATAAGAAGTTCTTCATACAAAAACTACCTGCACTTCAGTATTACACCAAAATATTTCCACACAAAAAATTCAAAAGTTTGCATAATTCCAATGCTGAACGTTTGCTCATCTCGCCATAAAATGAGATGACGTAAACGTTATTTATTGAAATCGCATTGAAAGCAGATAAAAATTGCTCACGCGTCCCGTTCTAACGCAGATAAGAACGAGATCCTTTCAGCAGATGAACTTACCCGAAATTTTGCCAGCACAGCTCCCATCGCCGCCGTTGCCTGAAATACAAATGCAACTAAAATTAGTACGACATGCGCTGGCTATTTTTAGTCTATTCAACTTCAAAATCAAGTTTACACGACCCAAACAAAACTTTCTAAGTCGGTGCGTACTTTACCAGGGGGTAACAGCCTGAATTTTCAAAAAAGAAAAAAGAAATCTCAGTCCTAGACTAACCTAAAATCCGTTGCACTTTCACTCGTTTTGCTTGATGCACCGATGATTCAGCGTCCTCCAATTTATTCGTCTGACCACTATAAAGTTACCTTTAATTTGGCAAAATCATCTTCGAACTTTTTTATTATGCCGGCTATTTGAAAATTTGCATTAATTGGGATTCCGACGGAAACGATTTACGTGCTTCCTCGTTTGACGGACGGCCACAGAAGCGATTTGTTGTCCAAAATAAATTTCACCGGATATTTTGCCATAAAGTTTTATATGAATTGTTTGACAGCTGTCAAACTAAGGAGGGGAATGAGCTTTTGGATATCTCATTTTATCCAGTTTATTGCGATATTTTAAATATTTTAGCAATATTGAAATAAGAAAATCGTAGAATTACTGATCATATGAGAAATGCATTGTTTATTTTGCTCTTTGTTGCGATTCAATAGAATTTTGTCCTCCATCACGCCATCTTCTATAAAAAGTAGAACTACTTCTACAGTAACGTAATTGGTTTATGTATTTAATATTTAAGATTCCAACCTTTTGTGAATGTGTGCGTGCGCTTTCAATGTGTGAGTGTACTAATTTTCCAAGTGTTCTAAAACAGTTCTAAAACCGTACTAAAATTGCACAATTGTAAGGTTTAAATAGGAGGCATTGTCATTGACAGGTTTAAATAGGAGGCATTGTAAATAACAGGTTTAAAGAGGAGGCACTATAAATGACAGGTTTAGATGGGTAAGTAAATGAGGTTTAAGGTTCAAGGCCAATAAGTAAACTTGTGGTCCACTTGGTTAAGCGGCGGTTCGCGACGCCAGAGATCGAAGGTTCAAATTTGGAGCTTTTCGTGAGCAGTTTTTTTTCACCTTATTGACACTTGTTTGTTTCAGGAAGCCAATTGCTAATGCGGATGTTGTCATTATATGTAGTTGATAAAAACTTACAAACGAACTACCAAAGGCACTAATCGCGGGAATTTCACAAAGAAAGATGAACAAATCGGAAGTACAGACCGCGGGCGGAGTCTAGGAATGGCCTATAGCCTAAGGTACTGGTGCTGGATATTGGAACTTTCTGCTGAACTTCACACCGTCAAACCAATCAAATTAAGTTAATTATAATAATAATAAACTTTTGTGTATCTTTCATAAAAGTAAAATTGGAAAAAGTACAAACTTTATTTTTTTTT
>QYTT01095022.1:106687-126022 GCA_006980735.1 Dasypogon diadema
CCACAGAAGCGATTTGTTGTCCAAAATAAATTTCACCGGATATTTTGCCATAAAGTTTTATATGAATTGTTTGACAGCTGTCAAACTAAGGAGGGGAATGAGCTTTTGGAATTTTGGATATCTCATTTTATCCAGTTTATTGCGATATTTTAAATATTTTAGCAATATTGAAATAAGAAAATCGTAGAATTACTGATCATATGAGAAATGCATTGTTTATTTTGCTCTTTGTTGCGATTCAAAATAGAATTTTGTCCTCCATCACGCCATCTTCTATAAAAAGTAGAACTACTTCTACAGTAACGTATAAAAGTTTACAATTGAAATTGCGTACTAAAATTGTACAATTGTAGGGTTAAAAAAGAGGAGGCACTATAAATGACAGGTTTAGATGGCTAATAAATGACAGGTTTAGATGGTTAAGCGGCGGCTCGCGACGCCAGAGATCGAAGGTTCAATTTTGGAGCTTTTCGTGGGCAGTTTTTTTTCACCTTATTGACACTTGTTTGTTTCAGGAAGCCAATTGCTAATGCGGATATTGTCATTATAGTTGATAAAAACTTACAAAAGAACTACCAAAGGCACTAATCGCGGAAATTTCACAAAGAAAGATGAACAAATCGGAAGTACAGACCGCAGGCGGAGTCTAGGAACGGCCTATAGCTAAGGTACTGGTGCTGGATATTGGAACTTTCTGCTGAACTTTACACCGTCAAACCAATCAAATTAAGTTAATTATAATAATAATAAACTTTTGTGTATCTTTCATAAAAGTAAAATTGGAAAAAGTACAAACTTTATTTTTTTTTTCAACTCTTATAAAACACATTAATTCAACAAAAAGACACAGAGAAGAACAAGTACCTCATGCAGCACACGTAAATGCATTCCTGAAGATTTACTTTGCAACGGTTGATATAGAGCGACATCATCCAAATTTGATTTCCACCCGACGGTTTCTTCTCGATTTTGGTTTTCCAGCCATGCATCTAACGGTCTAAAATATTCCAGGAGAGGTTCGACCGAGACTTTATCCGTTTTTCCTCTCGTAAAGAGTTTGATTAGTTGTTCTGTAGGAATAGCAGCACCGTTTTGTATAATATCTCTGAAAATGAAAAATATCGATACTTAAAAATTATCTGAATACTCTACAGGGGTTAGGTTACATTAGAATCCTTCCAGCATCTCTAGATCGATAAAAATCACAAGTATGCAGGGGTCCTTTATGATTTGAAGCCTGACACATTTCAGCAAATATCTGAAATTCTAAGGCTGTAGCCATGAAATACTTGAGGTAATCATGATCAGCGATAACATCATATTTCGCTCCTGGGTCGAAATTTTCATTAGTCCTGGAAACGGGAGGGATCAGTCCCATATATGTGAGATGTAATTCCCACCATCGGCTATTCATTCCAACTGGGCCCTTTTCAAATACATGCCACCTCCATTTCTCCAGTGTTAGGCTAAAAGCCATTAAGGGTAGTTTTTCAAGGGCCATTTTAAGAAGGAATTCAATATCTGTCCTGGAATTTCCACTCTCAGTTTCCATTGACTTTGGAAACAAACCAATTTTCTGAAGATGAGCTGGACCTGAAACGCAGAGACCAATGGCACGTGCAACTGCTTCCTTAAATGCTGCAAATATTGAGATTTTTTAGTGCGTTTTGTTTTGTTTTGTTTTTGGATTGTGTGTGCCCTTACCAGGGTTGGGACCATCTCGAAAAACAAACGGCTGCGTTGAGTAATGCATGGCGTACTGGATATGCGCAATTTGTTGGTGAGCGGTTATGTAGTCCTCTAAGGACACCTGTGTGCATTGTTGTATTCTGCAATGAAGGTAACCGGACTAAATATTTGCATGGAATTGAGGAAATAAATTACCTGAAATCGATATTATTACAAAAATCCCAGACGGACGTCTTGCATTGGGCGTAGATTTCGTTAGGCTTTTGTAGGACAGAGTTCCGCCAAAATTCTGGCACCATAGGAGGTAGTCCCATTGATGTATAGAATTCTTCTGCAGCTTGAAAGATTCTTAGCGGAGTGTAACCCTGTTTGACCATTTCGTTTGAAATGCCCGACAATTCTAGGGGTCCTGGGTAAATGATTTCGAAGACATTTTTCCAGTTTTCTGCCCAGACGTCTCCTAGTATATGTTTAGGAATTGGACCGTCTTTTCTAACAAGATGTCTGCCGTAGTATTGCATTAGTCCTTTTCTAACGTATGTAAAAAGTTGTTTATACAAGGGTTGAACTTGTGACCACAAGTCCTGGACGGTGAAGTACAGGTTGGGGTCTTCGTATTCCGATCTCATCTGATCCCCGGCGTCTCTGAAACCTTTGTAGCATTTGCAAGTGATCGAAGGAAAAATAACCAAATTTCTCACCATGAATTCGCGCTCCTTGATTAGCAAGGTCCAAATATCTCATAAAAGTGTTCCTAACTGAAGGTCCAGTTACACCTCTCCAGGCAATCCAAGTGTGACGAAGCTCCGGTTCAGAGTGACTCTGTTGCATCACCCTGTAAAACGAGAAAATTCAGTAAAATATACTTTACATGTTTTAGATACATTACACCTTATTATGTCCGGTTCCAGCTTGAGGTCGCAATACATCGTGGTTGCTTGGACATAATTTGCATGATCTGGTGTCCCAACGAAATCTTTTTTCTTCTGGGCTAGAGAATTCAATCTATTTTCACTATATGGACAGATTTTTGCATTCTTATAGTTATCCCTCATCAAAGTGAGCACGTGTTTCAGTTCCAGGAATTTTAATTCGCCCAGTCCACAATGACCTCGTTTTAAGATCCTATCAAAATTTCTACGCAGACTCAAATCGATTTGTCCGGTAGAATTAAGGGCGTGTGCCTGACGCCAGCTGATGCAGTCAAACTTTGCTGCCACAGATTCCTGCTCACGCATCCGTCTCCGATTAAAGTCAGTTGCGTTTGTTGCGTACTTCCACTTGGCATTCGCCACGCGATTACACATTTCAGACGCTTCACGATCATATTCCTCAAGGAATAAGACTGCTTCGGATTTAAAACCTTCGGGTATCTGGAATTAGAAACGAAAACGTTTTTGACCAAATTTTTAAAGTTATGATATATGCGATTGGAATGGATCGAAGAAACTTTTACAGATGCCCACTAGTATCGTTGAAGAGGTCTTGCAAGCTAGAGAAATCATATCAAAGGGACTTTGAGATCGAAATTTATTTCCTAGAGAATTTGTTTCACATAAAATTGAAGTCCCAATTCTGTTTAAGGCTCTGTGCTTTCAAAAAACGGTGTCCAATAAGAATGGGGATCAGCATTCTTAACAGTGTCTAATTTAGTTGCAGAAGATTTCATGTTGAGTTGGCATTTGGTAGACCCCATAATTTCTTGGTCGTTCTCGTAATCGGAATTACACGATGTGTCCAGGAAATATTTGGAGATTCTTTCCGTGGAAGGGGGTGAGAAATTAGAAGCTGCACTCTTCCATGTTCACTCGTCCGCCTTCTCACTTCCGTAGATGTCACTGAGGCCTGGTATGCATATGATTAGTATATTATTATTTTGAGACAGATCGTTAAAAACGCATTTGAATTTCCTTAATAGCTTAGTTGGTAATGGAGAGATTCATAAGGGCTTTAATAGCCGCCTGTTTGTCCGTACAGATTGCGATTTGCAATCCCTTTGACCTCTGCTTGGAAAACCGACGTGGTGTATACTTTTAAAGGCGAATTGATAAATGTACTTCTAGGTCCTCGCAAAAGATGCTTGCCTTAACGTTATTTTCAGTTTTTGATCCGCCTGTGTAGTGGAGTTCCTTATCTTCCGTTGGTGGAATCTGGAGTTCAAACTCTGAGACAGGCAGAGGCGGTTGGTCTTTACGTCAAAAGTAGGAGTTTCGGCCGCAGCACCGAGCCTGCATTTACCCATTTGAGGTGCAATTTTAGGGCTGTCGATGCTACTACTCTTTTCACGTTGATTTCTATCCGTAAGATATGAAGGATAACTTCCAGTGTCCGTGTACTAGCTGAGCTGAGTGTTTCTGATATGCTGGGCAGATACAGTCGGTACTCTCTCTAAGATTTCACGGTTGCGTTCCATCTCACGAGCTTTACATGACAAAGGTAATGTTGATCCGTGGTTTGACTCCCCAATTCTTACTAAAGGCTTTTCGGCATGTTAATAAGGACATGCATACCTTTCTCGCCATTTCCTCAATTTTAGCTTCTTGTCTAAAATAATCCGCAAATATTTGACCTAATCTTTTAGTTCCAATAGAGGGGAGTTAATAGATGGCAGGACAATGGGAGGAGTCTTTTCTTACTGAAGGAGTAAAGCTCCATTTTCCGAGGGTTGATGGTAAGACCAGTTGCTCTTTCTATATCCATTATAAAATGCTTTTGTTTTCATGTTTTCTAATTTATCATCAGTAAATTTCTCTCAAGACGAGCAAGAACTCTTAAATCCTGGTTTGAATTTTACTCCCAAAATCAGACATGAAAAGAGAGAATGTACTAGATCTTGCTGTGCATATTGAAGCTGCATTAAATGAGGATGATTTAGAAAGATGATCCTAAGAAATAGCAAAGTAATGAAAAGACTGGCAGATTAGGTAGCATTGTCTGACAATTTATGAGGGACTATTATAGACCAAGAGGTTTTGATTAATAACGTATTCACTTAACAAATTGTATTAAGTTTCACCACCACTAAATTCCATTTGCCTAGAGTAGTTTTAGAAAATTTAGACAATCGGAGACATATTCGAGATGTTTTTAATGCTTTATCAGTCAAGTCAACTTCCTCATATTTTAAAACGACATTTGTCCCAACCCATTTCTACCTATTATCGTAATCAGTGACTGTAACAGTCATCGACATAAACTAGATCGAATTAAAAATAAAAAAAAGAAACATCCAGAGCATCAACGACAGTATAAAAGAACCGTTAAAACTGATCACGATTTCTGAGACTTTATACCTGAGTTGGGTATTCCACAAAATCACTAGTAGCACCATTATCCATTAGAACATGAATAATAATCCAAAATATCCACAGTCCATCCATGAAACGAGGACGATGCATCACCGCACATATATAAACAAATTCTTTACCCAGACCGATTAGAACGACCGCCGATATCAAACTAACTCCGTACGTAAGTCATCCCCAGCAGGAGCATCTTCACGTACTCGCTATGAGTGAGTGCTCACCTGATCACCCACCGGAACATCTTAAGACAATTTGCTCATGTAGTATGGAGGGCGCACCTCAAAAAAAGAAAATCTCCACTGCGAGTACGAAATGGATCCCACTTTGATTGTGCGTTGACATCTTGAGCCCTTGGGCTTTATTCAGTTCCGGTCAATACTTTTTGAATGGGGCTCGAGCTAGGATTAAATTTTCACTATATGCTTGGATTGTTTTGAATCTTGAACGACGAAAAATACACTTTTCTGTAATTATTTCGTCACAAGATTGCTAGGTCTGATGTGAATGACATAAAGTTTTTGGGACGAAACGTGATTTCGAGTTGTCTGCTGTCGCAGACATGGATGAAATGGAGGAAACTGAAGTGCACGAGGTAAAAATTATTAACGATTTTTGGCCACGATGGACAGAGAAATCTATAAATGAAATTCAATGGGTGTCCCAAGAGGTATAATAGTTGGCAATGCAGCAGAGGGCAGTCTAAAAACAAAATCGACTTATATAAATAGGGGAAGAAAAAGACTCCGAAGAAATCACCTAAATCTGAAGCAGTGCCGGAGAAAGCAGCATCAGTATTCACTGACAAAGAAATATGCATTCTGCCCAACAAATATCAGGATAAAATTTATTGTTGGAAAAGACCGACTGAAATTTTTGAAGATTCGGGGAAGAATATAGAAATTTATTCGAGTAGTCTAACAGACCTGCATGAAGTTAATTCACATTTGATATTATCGAGTTACTATGAGCATATAATCGATGCTTTGATGGCTCTTCAAATGTGTAAATCTTGGACGGCAGAAGATTTTCAAGAGTTCGGATTTACCACGTGGAGTCCTTCAAATCACATTTATTCTGGTTTGAAAGTCCAGCAAGGAGTCTCACATGAAGTTAAGGTGAATCCTTATGGTTAGTTTAAATTGGATGTTCTGGAATTTTTTTTTGTAGTTCATTTATACGAATTTTAGGAAAATATGTAATACGTCTCTTTCATTGTGGTGCATGGAGACAAATAATGATTGATGATAGGATGCCTACGGAAAGAATCAAATACTGATGCCATGCATACGAACTGGAACTACCCTGGAACTTTGGCCGCTTTTAATTACCAAAGCAATTTTGAAATTGAATTTTTGCAGAATGGAAGACGAGGAATTTTACATAGGTAATTGGAAAATAATGATAAAAAATTAAAATAAAAAACGAATAATTTCGAGATACCCTCTATGCAAGTGCAAGAGGTAATTGGCTCGAATTATAGTTATTCAATTCCGTGTGGAATTTAATTATATCCAGACATTAATTATATAATGAGGTACTTTATTTATGAATTCCTAATTTAACAAACAAGAGCCAACTTTCTTTAATATTTAATTTAAAATTGGTACTCGGATGTTGCGGAAATGGGCAGGGCGTTCCATAATCTGGATGCGCGTACAAAAAACGAGTTTTTAGATTATATATACTTGTTCCATATATTCGCATTGAGTTTAAAAAAACAGCGTGTTGAAAAAGTTGCTAGTTACATTTAGGTCGTGGCTTAATTGCAGGACCAGACCGAACCGGATAGTTGCTAATCAAGTTGGTTTGACTTTCCCGGCCGGAAACTGACGGAAATAAAAGTTCAACCTAATTCACTTCAAAAGAATGTGCGGTAGCTGGTAGCTTTCTAAAGCCCTGATGGAAAATTACATATTGTAGCAAGTAACTTCACATCACTGGCGCGATATACGCGAGAACTGATCCGGGTTTGTTCGGCTACAATGTAGACACATTTCTGTCCGGTCAGATTTGGGCCGGTTTAGTGCGGTCTGGTCTGGTCCTGTCCAGGTTCAATGTAGCCGCAGCCTTAGCATAAAACGAGATGTACTCACACCTTACCATTTAAGGTAACCTTAGAGGACCAATCAATCAACTATTTAAAATGACGGCACAACAATTTTCACTTCATAATATTCCATTCTCTACAGATCAGCGACATACACCAGAATGCAAAATGTATGATGGCGATCATTGCGATTGTAAAGTGTTCCTTCCTACTAAGTCAGAATATCTTTTAGAAGAGAAAACTCTTCAACGGATGAATGTTATTTTCGCGTTAACCGGATGGTGTCCTTTGGAGATAAATTTAAGTGGGCAAATTGCATCTGATGTTTGGCAGTATTTCACTTCCATTTTGGAGCAATATAAAATCCCTACTAAGCAAATTGAAGACAAACGCAAGAAAAAGAGTGGTAAAGCTGAGAAGGGTTCAAAATTAGGAAAACAAGAAAAATCGGTAAATGTTCCACAAGAAATTGAAGTAGAATCTGCTAAGCCACCTGTGATATATCCACTGGTCATGGTTGATATTATTCTGCCCCCAAATCCAGAGGAAAAAGTGAAAAGTTTTGAAAGAAGCTTTACTGACTTACTGTGCTCACAGTACCGAAGCACCTCATTATATGAAGCACATAAACCTCAAGGTAATAAAGCGACCACTGTAGTTTTGTATCTCTTTTTCTATGTGATTTTTGTAGAAATCCCGCAATGGAAAACATTTCGATGGATCTACTGGGCTATGGAGAAAAATATCTGGAAACCTCAAGATATTTCTAATTACATGTCTCTTCTTTTTAGTTTTTCTTCATCAAGAAAAGCTCATTTCCAACAAGTGATGGAGACTGAATGGTCAAGTGTACGTACATGTTATGAAAATTTATTTATTTGTAACTTTTATATACCTTGAAATCCTGTGTTTAGATGGTTATGAAGAAAGTTGAACCACAGAATATTAAAATTGTTGGCAACAAGCCTGTGGAAGATGCCATAACAGGCAAAAAGGAAAAGGCGACTAAAAAGAAAGAAAAAGAAAGTAAGATTATGAGTTTTCTGATTGAATGTACAAGTATCGGTACTTTCGTAGTACAAGTTTCGCTACTTAGTGTGTGCTGTGTATTTGCTTTAATTTCTTAAGAAGCTGTAATGAATATAAATTGGTTTGTTCATTGTTTATAGAAATCACAGACAAAATCGGTAGATAGAAATGATAAGTAAAATTTTTTCTTTCAGAACAAATGGCAAAAGAAAGTAAAAATGAAGCCGTCTTTCCCACAGACAATTGGTTGGCATTTGACAAGATTCTTGCCTATCTTCAGTGTATTCGAGAGTTTCATAAAGTTCATACATATGAAAAGAAATTTTTGGTGACTGATGAAGCAGTTGTGGAGCCACCTTCTACCACTTCTAAAAAGAAAAAGGACACACTAAAATCTCCGTCTTCAAAAGCTTCAAAGAAAAAAGATCATGCTAAGGAAGTCGATTTACTTGAAGAGAAGTTTAATTTCCAAGTGGATAACTTTACTGAATTGTACATTTTGCTGGACTTAGATAGTGAGAGTGAAGCCAACATAGATTTGAGCGTTATCAAATCTTGTCCTCAAGAAGATGCTGCTGCCGCCTTATTTTCTTTCCGATGGTACTGCGAAAAACAAAAACAACTTTGGGTACTCTTAACATCAAATTTTACTGCCCTGAAAATGCATTTCCCAAAAGGTCGGAGTGTTTACAAATTGCAGTTTGACGCTACTAAATTTTGTCTTCGAATTTATACAAACGCACCCCTAAGAATTGGATATTTTGATGATCTGTTGCGAATGATGGACTCTGAAAGTGTCCGGATGACCAAGTACTTTGAGAATATCAAGAAGGCATTTTTGCAGGTTATCCAGTCCGTAGGAAAAAAACAATTTCCAGAAAATGTTCAAAATTTGTTTCACTCTTTGCTTGAGTATTGCGATGAGGAGTACAGAGATATTGAGCAATTTCGATACTATGTCTATGAAAAGTTTCTAGAAATGCTTCTTCAGTTCTTGTCAGTTTTAGGAGATTCAGAAGCTGGTCTAACTATGAAGAGACTGTTCATTTTGGTTGATTTTAGCCATTCTTATGATCCCAATTTAAGTTTGCCTAAAGATTGCAAAAACTTTATCAAGGATTATAATGAGATTAAAGATTTCCTCTGTGACTGTCCGGATCAAGATGAACCTTATTACACCGAAGAAGATTTACAAAACATAAAGGATTGTGCTGCTGTTATCATTCAAGCCGCAATGAAGAGGTAATTTATTTTGTAAACATGTAGTAAAAATTTAATTTCAATCAAATCTATTTCGTCACTAAATGTCGAAGATCTACTACAGGGGTTGCGGCTTGAGAATAGTTTCGTAATATAAAAATCGTCTAACCCACATTTTTTGTCAAACGTTTTTTATCCATTAAAAGGAAGACAAATAAAACTTATTTTCCTGGGTGAAGATGTTACACTCCTCCACCAGAACATGACTTCCCCGACTAACATTGGAGCACGACGGACGTGCTTTTTGGACCTTGGATGGAGCGATTTTGGGCGCCAAATTATCTGCTCATGATTTTTTATATTTAGGCCTCTTGATGTGATTATGACTTTAGAGCTCCGTATCTTAGTACCCTCATAGAATTCTAAATAGAAATTTATTTGGAGATGTCAGCTTTAGGCGACTCTGTAGGTTGCCCTAAATTCTGTAACGAAAACTTTTGTGGTGGAGGGAATATTAAACAAATTATTAGTTTTTTTTTCTTAAATTCGTATTTGCTATAAAATTTTAAATGAATATTATTTTTTAAGGCATTACGTGAAACTTCTCAAGGCTTATCATTTCGGCACAAAACAAAAGCCACAAGAAAGGCCCAACATTCTAAAAGTTGCCCTGGCGAAATTCTATGAAAAATACTTCGAAAAAGAGCCCAATTTGATGTATGATTTGTTGCGGAAATTCTTCCACACTACATTTGAGGACTTCAAATACAACCACGTTCTAGAAACGCCTATCTTCAAGAATCGTCTACTTGGAAAGTTTTACGAATTCTTTAAAGATTTTAAAAACTCCCTACGTTTACTTAAGTACCCAGGAATTGTTGAGGAAGGCAGGCATTGGATCCCATTAAAAATTGGCTGTTTTTATTGTCATGCAAGCAATCCTACCAAATATATATTAAATGTATCTACTGAGTCGAAGAAGCAGAAAATTGAGACACATATAAAAGTGATAAAATGCGACGATCTAACTGAGGTTGTTGCTGCCGAAACTCCTTACCTGTATACTCTGTCCGGAAAGGATGTAAATGGGTACAAAGTTGTAGTCTACATGTATTCTGATGAACCTCTTCACAACTTCAAATGGACACTCCAAGTAGCTTTTCCAAGGCACATTAACTATGCACATTTCTGTGACCTTTGTGGAGTTGATAAGTGCCACTGTCCAAGTGATACGAAAGTTATTAAACCGCTTGAAAATTACCCTTTACGCTGTAAACCTAGCGGGATGCAAGAGTTCGTCATTTTCCGAAATCAGGGAACGCTTCTAGAAAATAAAGGCCATTCAGTGTGCCAACTTCAGATATTCAGCGGTGAAACGATTTTGATTTTTGGATTCATCCATTACTTCGGTGAGCCTCTCGTATTCACTGTGATTGTGACAAAGCAAGGATTCCAAAGGGCCCTGCTAAAGAAGAACTTCTCCAATCGTACTGACTTTTATATTCGTTTGAATCCAGGGTCTTATATCTTGACTGTAATATATGTTTGTGAAGCCGAGTCTGGATTAAAGAAGTTGTTAGGGTTGCGAAAAAAAGAAGAGCTCGGTACTCAAGATATTGAGGGGTCAGGTAGTCAGGAGACGTTCGCTTTAGAAGATAAGGTAATCGGGCTATTTTCTGCATTTACTTGGTTTTAATTGATATACCTACAATTTTCAGGAAGAGGTAATGATGGAGGAAGTAGAAGAAGAAATGAAAGAACTTGGCAACTGGGATATTCAAATAGCTTATGAGCAGGGGACTGATGTGTTGATTAATTAATGCTTCTAAAATTACATTAATGTTCCTGTTTTGAATTTATAGTGTTTATAAATTTACAAGTTGTTGTTGTTGTCAATTGGCATCGAAACTTTTTTTTTCCAAGGAGTTGTGTGGGGGGGTGCGTTCAAATATTTAATGAAACTTTTGGTTTACAGAAGCTAATGGATTGTTCTACTCGATTTTCGGATGTAGGGAGTCTAATGAAGATGGAGGTTTAATTGAGATGAAAGGGTTGCGATGATGCAATTTATGAAACATTCAGATATGTTCAACAATTTGGATATCTCAAAAAAGGTTAAGGCTAAAACAATTGAAATATCAAAAAATCTTATTATTTCGAGGAACACACGTTTAAGGTTTTTAGTACAATCAACTGTTTACGCTACTTTAATTAATATAAATAACGCTATCTAGTATTAAAAACGTAACACATCATGAAATAGTAGAAAACAATTTAAGCCAATATATAAACGGATTGATATTCTGCTACGACCTGGGCCGTTGAAGTACAATTCAAGTGTTCGATAATCGTTTTCGAGCTATACGAACCCGCCCCTGACTTTACGCATCGACCTTTGAATTTTCCGAATTTCAAAAATTCTTTTGTCACAATAGATATTATAAAAGATTTAAAAATATGCAAAAGACAAATAACCGCGATTGTTTGAACCCATCAGGGGTATACCTGCTGGGTACGTACAATACGAAGAGTGGCTGATCTCTGATAGCTGTGCTGATCAAGGCGGGGGTCATGACCCCCGTGATCCCCCTTCTGCATCCGCCCTTGCTTCTGTTCGCAGTTTGTCAGGTTGCCTTACATGGCAAGTCGAAATTGATAAATTTGTCCGTTGGTGTAGTGTAAATGGGCTCGAGTTAAATGACTGAAAGGGTGAGATGTATTCGTACCATCGTTCTATGAATCCTAAACCTTTTCGCTACATGGTTGGGCGTTTCGTTAACGATCACCTTTGATATTGTCTGTGATCTTGGTGTGTACTTCGATTGTAACTTGGGGTATACTTATCATATTGACCATGTATCTTTTAATTCTTTTAAGGTGTTAGGATTTATTAAGCGCAATTCAAAGGATTTTCTAATGTTTACACTTTGAAAACACTTTTAAAGTCTTGTTCTTTCAATTCTAATACATAGCTTTTCACCCCTTTCACATAGAGTCGGTTAAAAAATCGTTTACATACATTACCCTACGTACATAGGGGAAGCAAATGCCTTCTTCCGACAGTAGATGTTAGGTCAGTTAATTTATCTTCAAGTAGAGATTTATTTATAAAGAATCAGTTAAATTTTTCTTTTGCAAATAATTATTCTTTTTCATTATTTTGCTTAGGCCTTTTGAGCTATTTACTTTATTATTTTTATATATTTTACTGACTTTGCTTTTCTTTTGTTTTTTATTCTAGTCAGTGGGAAACTTAAAGATTCGATAGGGATAAAGAAATAAGTAAATAAAATGCCCAGTTACATTTACGTCCTCAGACTTTTACGCTCATGTCCCTTGAACCTGTCCCATTTGCAGCTAATTTACCTTTCATTTTCATTTTATGTCACCAAGAATTCTATGGCTTTCCCTGACATCTCTGAGATTATCTATGAAAATGGAAACGCCTTGAAGACAATCGCATCAATCTTCATCAAAAGCAAAGAAAACGCAAAAGCCTCAGCTTGGCGTTGATAATTGATTCATTGAATAACAAATGAACTTCACAATGACGTTGGTCACGTAACGAATTTTCTTGATCGCAACCTTGGATTTGCGGTGGCTGAATGTGCCCTAGTGCTCGATCCATTGATACCTGTGCTACGGCTACCGTGGCTAATGAAGAATAATCGTGCCACCAAATGCTACTGTGCCAGACTCCAACGAGACTGTAATTACTAAGCGCATGCTTTTTTTTGTTTTTTCAAAAGACAAAAATATTTTAATTGCTTTTGCATTTATTGCTAAATTTACATTTTATTGCTTGGTTCGTAACAAAATAGCGCTTCATAAATTAAAATGAGAGAAATTCGGCTTAGGGGAACAAAAATCACGAGAGTACCATGGGATGTGGATGAATAGCGGAGGACATCACGAGGTATGGCAGTGTGGAAACACTATAGGTAGGCACAGCTTAAGAACAGTATGGGAAGTTGGGGCACTGATGGGGGGAGACTCCAGCTGGGTATTGGCGTTCAGACCATCCTGGAAGTGGTGCAACATGTGGTACACCATGTCCTGCGGCATTATCACAGAATGGATAGTTGGGGCAGGTGTGTGGGTTGACTCCTGCTGGGTATTTGTCACCACCGGCTCCTACGTGATTTGAAGCTGGTCCATGTAAAGCTGGTGCGCCCCAGCTTGGAGCAGCAGGTGCTCCCCATGATGGTGCTGCTGGTGCTCCCCATGATGGTGCTGCTGGTGCTCCCCATGATGGCGCTGCTGGTGCTCCCCAATGATTTGGTTGTGGGTTGTGCAGTAAAGCATTGTCACAAACTGGGAAACCTGGGCAAAGTGCTGGGTTCACACCTGCGGGGAATTGTGCTGCTGGTGGATGCTGAGGAGCGGCGGCTGCCAAAGCGATGAAGGAAAGAATAGCCTACAAGAAGAAAAGTAACGAAAAATTATTTTGTAACTCTGATCCGGTTGCTAAATTGGCGCCAATTACAAATTTTCATGATGTTTTGTAGCCAAAATATTTTCAGTGAAGTCGACTAAGACGAATTTTTGTCGTTTTTTGTTCGAGTGTTGTTTATTGCGTGTTTTTTTAGCTTTGCAAACAAACAAATCTTTCAATTACATTTCTGCTAAAACAAAAATTCTTGCGGAAGTAAGATTTCTTGCTAATTAGCGTGAAATGGTTTCCATTTAGAAGGCATTACCTTTTACACTGATTTTGGGTGCTTTCAATTAATGCCATGCCGGGTGAGACCAATGGCTTAATTTCGCTTAGATAGAAATATTTGAATGGTTTCTTTATCATTGATATTAATGTTGAAGAGATTTCTTAATTGTTTTGAAATTATTTATAAAAAGCAGCACGGTAGCAATTTGAAAAGAAATTGAAATTCCCGAAGGTCGGGCAAAAACATTTTGATACATAATTTGAAAAATATTGCTTGGAAAAATTCCTTCCTAATCTTCACAAGGTTTAGATTTAAAAATTCAATTTCCTAACACTTGGTTGTGTAATTTCGAGTCTGTTATAAAAAAAAATAAGCATAAGTGCACTCTTTGCCGTTGCGTAAATAAGAGTTACTCCCACTATGTGTCAATTAGGCACCTTGGGAGAATGAATGAATGTTGTAATTGGAATTATAGGCTATTGTGAATTCCAAACCACTCGGTCTTTATTGCAACATTCCAATGAGTGTAATGAGTATTCTGTTGTAAGTAGAATGCCGAACTAATTGGTAATCTGGCTTTAAGAGGTAGTCTCTGCGAAATGTTCAAAACAGGTCTGACAAAGGGTTAGATACCATCAGTACCTTTTTTCAGGGGGGACGCCAACATAGAACACCACCAAAGTTCCTAATTTTATAAAAGAGCATAAAAATTCTTATGGTGTAATTTGTTTGGCAGCACTTTTAAAACTATGAAAATGTGTTTTTCTCTTACGAAAATTAATGTTCAATTTTCTCTTTGTTTCTAGTGGCATCCCACAGGGATCAACGCTAGCTCCTCTGCTTTTTAGCTTGCTGACAAACTTAACACGGGTCTTGCTGCCTTCTTGGTCGTCTAGGGTGAATCAGCTTGTATTAAATAATATAAAAATACAAACGACGAAAAAAACGATATAATGCAAAATATAATGCCCTCTTCTTCACAAATGCTTTTTGAGGTTACACATTTCTTCTTCTTTATATCTAGAAGAGATTGCTAGTTATTTCTTCGCATACGTGTTTCGGATCACCAATAATCTGAGCCGAATATCTACACTTTTACTCTTTTGAGGTGTATTTTAGACAATATGTCAGAAATCGGAAATACATCATTAGCCAAGGAAGTAGTGGAAACTTTTACGATCTTTCCATCTTAAAATATAGCACAAATTTTGAAAATATGATCTTAGAGAATTTGATTAGTGTAATAAACTCGGTTTGAGATGAAGACTGGTCCATGGTCCCAAACTTATTTTTACAAAAAAAGAAACCTAAGAGACATCAAGGAGTTGCCTCCTTGTAGACCACGAATGCTTCCTATAGCTCAAAAGGATATAATGGATATGATGACTGAACTACTATAAGTAACATCGTTTTCTGTTCTCATTCACTCCATTGCATGTTGCCGTTAATAATATTTCATTGCTCCCAAATAAGGAATATGAAAATTATTTAAATAATCACTTTTGGCACTTTTAAGAAAGAGTTTCGTCTTAGTCTTCACTTTTTAGTGTATCACATACAAAAATCTCATCACTGTTCTTTTCAAAGTTATCGAAAAAAAAATGTTCACAGGATAAAATCACACTTACCACTTTAGAGAACATTTTGATATATTCACAAAAGAAAAATTGGTGTTATTGGACTATAGTACGTCTAAAATGACTAAACTTCCAATACTAAACTCAGCCGGAAACGAACTGCTATGGATTTTGCTAGACATGATCGCTTTTATACCTTGAGGAATTTTTTCGTTGGGCCAATTTTGTCCAGTGGAGTGCAACCACCACACCCAAAACAGGCGATACTTGAAAGTGGTTGGATACTATCCCCCTAGATTTAGAGTAGAATTCTTGCTCTTGATATCCCCCAGAAGTAATGCAAACAAGTTATTGACTTGCGGGTTTTTTACTTATATTTTTCTTTTCCTTAAATCACTCAGTTTTCCTTATTGAAAGAGAACAGTCACACGCCAACTGGCTGTTCTCCATGTCAAGTAACCACTTCCATTTCAATTGGTGTCACAAGGCGAAGGCGCTACCATGCGGTGTTACAGTTTCAATACTCTACCTGGTCGGTGTAGTGGCCTATGTAACCAGCTGAAAGGTATGTACAAGTTGCGGGGGTTTGGTAATGAATCGATCGCAACAGGTTGCCCTTGATTGTTGGCCCGGAAAAGTGCAAGTTACCCGCATTTCATACTTGCACTTATGCATGACATACACGGAGATAGTTATTTGCTTATTGAATGGCAGTCAAGAGTCAGTAAGGCAGCCACAAGTTGTCATCAGCGCCAGTTAATAATATCTTAATTGGGGACTATATCATTCATTCCCGGGAGGTTTTGATTAATTTTTGGACATGAAGAGCTCTTGAGCAATGAACAGAAGCTGTGTCTTGGAACTTCTTGGGAGGGTGGTGGTGGATAACTTGTTTTAGTGTTCCGAAATCACAGCAGTGACAAATTTAACATTATATCTATTATAAGATAGATTCGAACAAAATTCCATCTTTACACACAACAAATCTTTTTTTTCGCTTTGTGCTAAAGATGATGAAGTCACAATCACTTCGAAAATAATATTGCGAAGTGAAAGAAAAGATATTTTATTTTTTTTTTAGGTCAGGATTTAATAAATGGCTGTCATTTTCAATGAATTTAATGTGGACATATGTAAAGGGATCAATCTCCGTCCAAACAGGAATTTAATCAGAGTGAAGGAGCGTGCAGCAAAAGTGAATGTCTTCCGAGGTCAGTTTTTTGTACTTAACTGTAGAGTTTCCATCAAGATACTTTTCCTACATCTATTATTTGCCTTTACAGGAAAGGAATGTAATGACCGGTTCACCTGATAACAACATTTGCATCCGATCTCAAATGCACATTCTATACTATACTAGATTGTGTCTTTAATATTTTTGCATGAATTATCTGTTCAGTTGCTGAAAGAGTTGAAATTTTGGTAGTTTTACTGCGGATTGTAATTTTTGTCTATTTGAAAATCTATTTCGTAATTGTTGTAGGAGGGCACAGAAATCCGGAAATGAAAGGAAAAAGTGTGCTTTGCTATGCAAGGTTAATTTAAATATTTTTAAATATTCGGTAGTTGCGTCACTACATTTTGGGCTCTCTCATTTGATCTAAGCATTTAGTAGTGCATTTTTATTATTAAATATCGCACAATGCTAATTATAACACCAGAGTATACAGAGTTACATTTGGAAGTGGAACCTTCAACGTTCGTAAGGTAACCACTTCTACGACTGCACCTCTTAATCTCAATTTTGAGTATATCTTCACAACGAGTTAAAGACATGCTGCAAACAAAGGACCACCTGTCATCGTTTGATCGTTTTCTTTTTACTTTTATTTACTTTTTTACTTTTCTACTCTTATTTTTCTGGTTAAACTCAGTCTGAAGTACTCTGTTTTTATTCATCTTCGATAGGTGATCTAAGTCTGCCAGATTGTATTGAACTTATAAAATTGAGATCCTCCAAAATTTCCACATACTTCATGATTCATCCTTTCTCTGTATCTACTATTTGTGTCTCAAATCTCGTCTTCCTTCAAACGCCATATGTCTTCTTTTGCGCATAAAACGTGTGATATTTACAGTGTTCATCTAGGCCTCTCAGGTTTTTTAGAAGATATTTTACCATAACAAGATTCACATACCATGATCGCCCAGAAGCCAACAAAGGATTCATTACTATCTTTTGCTTCCCAACTAAGGAGACTTTTCCGAAATTGGTTCCTTGAGTAGAACCACAGGAAGATTTGTGTCAAATAAAGGGCGAGTCTGCAGCATCCTTTACAAGCCGATCTGCAGTTTTATTTTCCTAAAAACGTCCATGCCCTGATATCTAGATTAATATAACCATGTTGTGTTGTATCAGGTGCTTGAAGGCATTCGGGCAGCCCAACATGAGCTTCCACTCACACCGTCGATCTCTGTTTTTGGAAATGGTTGGGACTTCCAGGCCCTGTTATTTGGGCCATATATCCCTTTGCCTGTTCTCCCTTCCATCCTAAATCCATCTAGACGACAGATAAGGGATCTATTTTCGAAGATTATATCACCGAGTCAAACCTCTATCTTCTTGGTATGACCTCTAACTAACCTAAATCCTTAGACACCAGTTGTTTTTGGCCACCATACCAGTGCAGAAAAATGAGTATGGCTCTTATTATAACCAAGTATGATTATAATATCATCTTTGACTTAAGTTTTCGAGTAGCAGCTGAAAGGCATTTACATATCCATACGGTCGATGTAGCTTTATTTAGTACCATTTTAAGTGGAGGTTCCAGGTAAGTTTTCGATAAAGCATACGACCAAGATGTTTCACTTCTTCTGAGAATCTTATAGTTGTTCCCCCTACGGTAGGAGTTCTCAAGTTGAGTTTCCTTCGTTTTATGAACGGGACTATTATTGTCTTTTCTTGGTTACCCGTAAGCCCACCAATTTTTTTGGGTGTTTTGTATTTCTCGATTGTTCTTTTCTTTAGCCATAGTTTTATCGTATACTTCTTCGCTATCTTCAATTACCCTGCTGTCCGGGGAAGTATGTCTGTAAAAGTAATTTTAGTGTTTCTCCTCAACTAGTAGCGTAACTTACATCTAATTTTTGTAATAGTCTTTTTGAGGGCTTGCTATAGAAGATAGATCTTATATTTCCGTCTTCTTCAATTCTTTATTGTATTCGGTTAGGACTTGTTTGGATTTTCATTCTGTGCTATTCAATTAATCCATAATTCCTGATAGACGGCAGCAAGTTAAAATCAATTATAACTAATCTAGTTTTCTTCCTATCTTCCGCGGTATTCCACAGGCGTTCTACATGAGCAATGTCAGTCTGTCTAGGAATAGTAATGAATTCTGGTATGAAGTGTTGTGATCCATGTGAGTAAAATTTTGTGCAAAATCTATAGAGGTCTTCGACAACTTTGGTTGTTAGCATACTTTGTAAACAGAGATATGCGCCTGAGATTAGTTAAAGCAGTCATTTTACCCCACCTCATGTTTGGTAGCTCGATATTTCGAAATCTTAATAGCTCTTGTAGCCCTAAACTTGAAGTTGCCTTTAATGATTGTTCTCTGCAGATTCGGCGATATGTTGTGTTTTAGGCATCAGCTGAAGGGTTGCTTTTTGTTCATGTATTATTATATAAATTAAAACCACATCATTATCTGTTCAGCAACAATCAATACTGGGCACAGTAGCTTTGGATTTCACCTCAAAAGAGCGGTCTTATTACTTAATGCATTCTTTAGAGATTGGCTGTTATCCTTGGAAGGAAAGACCATTACAGCATCAGAAGTCTTGTCACTGAGTGACCTCGAATTCTTCCATGCCTGGTA
>QYTT01095022.1:126042-148558 GCA_006980735.1 Dasypogon diadema
CCACATACTTCATGATTCATCCTTTCTCTGTATCTACTATTTGTGTCTCGAATCTCGTCTTCCTTCAAACGCCATATGTCTTCTTTTGCGCATAAAACGTGTGATATTTACAGTGTTCATCTAGGCCTCTCAGGTTTTTTAGAAGATATTTTACCATAAGAAGATCCACATACCATGATCGCCCAGAAGCCAAAAAGGATTCATTACTATCTTTTGCTTCCCAACTAAGGAGACTTTTCCGCAATTGGTTCCTTGAGTAGAACCACAGGAAGATTTGTGTCAAATAAAGGGCGAGTCTGCAGCATCCTTTACAAGCCGATCTGCAGTTTTATTTTCCTAAAAACGTCCATGCCCTGATATCTAGATTAATATAACCATGTTGTGTTGTATCAGGTGCTTGAAGGCATTCGGGCAGCCCAACATGAGCTTCCACTCACACCGTCGATCTCTGTTTTTGGAAATGGTTGGGACAGTACCGAGGAATTTCCAGGCCCTGTTATTTGGGCCATATATCCCTTTGCCTGTTCTCCCTTCCATCCTAAATCCATCTAGACGACAGATAAGGGATCTATTTTCGAAGATTATATCACCGAGTCAAACCTCTATCTTCTTGGTATGACCTCCAACTAACCTAAATCCTTAGACACCAGTTGTTTTGGCCACCATACTAGGGCGGGAAAATGAGTATGGCTCTTATTATAACCAAGTATGACTATAATATCATTGGCTTAAGTTTTCGACTTGCACTTGAAAGGCGTTTACATATCCATACGGTCGATATAGCTTTATTTGGGTACCATTTTAAGTGGAGGTTCCACAGGTAAGTTTTCGATAAAGCATAAGACCGAGATGTTTTACTTCTTCTGAGAATCTTATAGTGTTTCCCCCTACGGTAGGAGTTCTCAAGTTGAGCTGCCTCCGTTTTATGAACGGGACTATTCACCTCATGTTTGGTAGCTCGATATTTCGAAATCTTAATAGCTCTTGTAGCCCTAAACTTGAAGTTGCCTTTAATGATTGTTCTCTGCAGATTCGGCGATATGTTGTGTTTTAGGCATCAGTTGAAGGGTTGCTTTTTGTTCATGTATTATTATATAAATTAAAACCACATCATTATCTGTTCAGCAACAATCAATACTGGGCACAGAAGCTTTGGATTTCACCTCAAAAGAGCGGTCTTATTACTTAATGCATTCTTTAGAGACTGGCTGTTATCCTTGGAAGGAAAGACCATTACAGCATCAGAAGTCTTGCCACTGAGTGACCTCGAATTCTTCCATGCCTGGTATGCCCCTGATTGTACAACTTGAGTAAAAGTGTACATACCAGGTACACATTGTCAAATCGTCACGGTTCATTCCTAATCCCATTAAGTCACCAGATATAGCTCACCTAATCCCTGAGAACATATTCTTTGCACACTTTCTAATTATAACAATTAATTTTTTGCCCAAATGCGCTTAATGACAGTAATTTGTTTTGCGGCAACCAATTTCCATAACTTCGATTGGAACTTTTTCTACATAACAAGTGTTCTGTCACTGTGCGACTGATCAAGTGACCGCCAATCCACTATATCCTCAGGTGATTCCAATTAGTTGACAATGCTGCGACGTGCAATGCCTGGAGGAAACCACCAAAATTAAGTCCCAGAAAAATTACACTGCAGGCAACTTTCACGTAAGTAGCAATCAAGTGCCTCAGCAGCAAGATCACTTTTCAGAAAAATGCAGGAAAATGAAAATATGCAGAGTTCCACAATTCACAGTCAATGACGGCAGCTCCACTAAATGATTTATGGTCGAGCAGCATGTTCGGCTACTTTTCATTTCTCGAGTAATGTTTAATCTCTATCGAAGGTCATGATCGCGATCGCGATCGCCGTTAGCAGTTAACAGGCAACACCTCATTAACCAACCTCAACCTGGCGTACTTAATCGGAGTCATAATGCCACTTCATAACACTCATATCAGTTCGCGATAGTGGCTCGACACTAATCACGACATGTTTTTCATCTTTCACACGACTTGTCTCCTAATAACTTAATTTTTGACCCCATCGGGTTTAATGGGCTCTTAAGCTCGCTATTTATGCGTTCATTATTCGCACCGCTTTCCTTATTATGCTGCAATCCGCAGATCGCCGCCTTATTCTAGGTGAGGAGATCTATGAGATCGCCGCTAAAATATGCGACGTGATCAGTTCTCGCAGAATAGGATTGGGAGTGACTGCTTGGGCTGAATGGGACAGTGTCAACTAGGTCGTGGCTTGATCTATTTCACGATAATCTTAAAGACAAATTGTTTACGCTCTTTTGATATTGTACACAAGAATTCCCGCTTTATGGAGGCAACTTAATTACTGGAAGGAATGTGGCGCTAGTTCATATTTCATCGTTGCCAAACAATAGACAATGGTGCCCTTTGGAGTTACGTGATCTCAAGTGCTAAATTGGGTCAAAAGACCTCGTACGAAACTATTTGAGGTCATGTTGCATGGATCTTTACTGCCTTCTTCCAGTAGGAAAGAATTAGCAATTGTTAAGAGGATTAATGTTGTCTTTGTTTTATTATTTTTTCTATCATATTCATCATCTTCAAAAGAAATGTTCACCTTAATTAAATGACTGAGACATGGTTGAATGCAGATATTCTATCGTCCTTTGTGTCGCTTCCTGCTTTTTGATTGCATCGAAATGACTCCTCCAGAGTTGTTTGGACGTCATCTTCGGACTAGACTGACTGAGACAGTAGATCTTCGGCCCACTAGTATATTGCTTTTCTTGGCCAAGGCTTTGGAAAAGATTATATTTGCTTAAATGCTATGAACTATACAAAGGGTAAAAAACTAAAACTGTTACTCCAATGAATTAATCATTTCCACTGGTGTTCCATAGGGGTCCATCTTAGGTCCATTTTTATTCAGTCTGTATTAGGATATTAGGAAAGTTGTCTACAATAGTTTTAGCGTAAGTAATTTGATCTGTATTCATAGCCCTCAAATCAACGTATTGATGTCTTGAGATCATCCATAATCTTCTTCAGATGTTCCACGATGAGAAATATAGTTAGAACCCAGAAAT
This sequence comes from Dasypogon diadema, assembly GCA_006980735.1. Lineage (NCBI taxonomy): Eukaryota > Metazoa > Arthropoda > Insecta > Diptera > Asilidae > Dasypogon > Dasypogon diadema. The sequence goes on from QYTT01095022.1 coordinate 129,126, forward strand.
TTAGCTTTATTTCTGATCCATTAATTTTTTGACAAAACCATCATAGATTAGTTCCCTGACAGCAATTGCTCAGGGCATCATCCGGGTATCATGCGGGCTAACTTCAAAAGGATGATGATCAGCGCATCAGTTGAGCTGTTGTGAATACAGGTTTACACTACCTCAGGTAAACTACGAAGCCATAAAACACTACTGTCTGTTCTCAATATTGAAATCGGTTCTACGTGAGGAGAAATTCAGAAGGGATGAAGAAATGGAGTTTGTGGTTGTGACATATTTTTGTAAAATATTCAAAATTGCCCTGGAAGGACATTACAAGGATGCCCGAAAATCTCGTAAATTTGTGCTAATTTCTGCTGATTGTGAAAAGACATGGTCGTAGACGCGGTTAAGACTCTGCGAGGGTCAGAATCCCCAATTTTTAATGAAAAGTGTGACAATTTTTAATGAAAAGTGTGACATTGTTTCGAAATCATGTTCACGATAAATGTAAAATAAAATGCATTGGCTTCTTTAGGCAAGGAGAGAAAATTACTGCTAAAAATCTTTGCCAATAAATTAAGTCAGTAATTATTTCATAATAGCGTTGCTAGAACTTACTCATAGAACATTTATTCAGTATAAATCAAAATACTATAAATTACAGTTGACAAAAATCTTAGCAGTTCTGCACGACTGATATTAAAAAAGATGGAAAAATCCATTGACGGCGAGACCCGTCATAAATCCAGTTGCATTTTATGGGATCCACATTCACAAAATCGTAGTTATGGCTGTGACCTTAATATCTCACAACTGAAATAATCCAAAGTCGTACGGAAATGTAATCGAATCATACCAAATTTATGGAGTACACGAAGAGCCAAGGCATTGCACGATATGACCCGATAAATTTTATGATATTGAGGAGACACATATTGCCAGTTTTAAGGTGTTCACGTTTTCTTCTTAAATGCGTTAAGTAGCATATGAATATTACCGTGAACTTTTTATACTGTTCACATTTTATCTGATGGGAGTGCCTGTGGAGTGTAGGCAGTAGAGAAGAGTACGAAAAACCATTTCTGTTAACTTCAGTAATTTTTCCTTTTGTTTGAATTACGCCAATACGCAGTCTTCGTTAAAGTCGCTTCATAATACATAAGTGCTTATGTTCTACATTCAATTTTAAATAGCATCACATTCTAAGATAACAGTATTTAGTTTTTAAGATATAATAAGAGCAGTTATTGGAAGAGTAACTGAAACAATTTTTCGAAAATTTTTGCTCGCCATTTTCCTAACCCAACCTAGAAAAATCTATATTGACATTGATATTCTATAGGGAAAGTACGGACAAAATAGGATAATATTTTTATTCTGATTCATAAATTTCTAATTACAAGAGCTAGAACAATATTATTTCTAATAATCATCCACGGTTCATTATCTAAACGTTACCTGTTTTTGAGCGAAAGAAAAACAAGTATATATATATAACAAAAATTATTAACCTTATATAAAAGATCAATCAAAATCAATTTCGTCCATCTAGAGCCTGTTTAGAGCAACATGCTAAAGTGAGTTGGAAGGCTTTAAGAAGAAAGTCATTTACAGTGGCTCACGAAGGTATTAGGACTGACTGGTTCGATATGAACATTGTATAGAATGGAGACCAAACACAACAAGCATACTCAAGAATCGGTCTAACAAACATACAATAAAGAAGCCGTGTGATATAGGGATCATCAAATTATTTCGCCCACCTTTTAACAAAGCCTAAAGTGTTTACTATCGCATCGATATGATCGTCAAAGGTGAAGTGACTATTTAGCCAGACTCCCAGATCTTTAGTCTTGTTGACTCTATTTAAAACATTGTCATGAATGGTATAATTACAACAAAACGGTAATCTTTTACGAGAGAAAGATACAGTCATGCACTTACTAACATTAAGGGGAAGACATTTAATAGAACACCATTTAAAAAAGGCATTCAAATCCGAATTCAAAAGTTCACAGTCATGCTCACAATTTAAAATACGAAAAATCTTGGCGTCATCGGCATAACAAAGGATTTTAGAATAAGTCAAAGACGAAGATACATCATTGATGTAAACAATAAAAAGAAGTGGGCCGAAATGACTTCCCTGGTGTACACCCGATGTATTTTGAGTATCATTAGATAGACAACTACGAAATAAAACACGCTGAATGCGGTTAGTCAAGTAGGAGCGAAGCCAATCAAGGAAAACCAAGGGCAGTCAATTTTGTCAATACTGTCAACATTCTTACCCCATTCGATTGCAGAGAGGCAAAAATTTTCCAGCAAATTGGTTGTAGTAGATTTCCGTGTTGAAAAGAACCTAGGAACGGTTTAGAGTGAAAATAGAGAACCTCGCAAGAAAATAGAGAACCAATGCAACATAGATTTGCCATGGGTCCGTAATTCGTAGTATCGCATTTACTACCACTCTTGTGTAGAGGGGTGATAAAAGATAATTTCCAGGTCTGAGGAAAGACACCGGAACTGATGGACAAATTAAACAAATGGCATAAAACAGGAATAAGGGGACGAGAAGAAGAGAGACAGGGACACCATCAGGACCACATGAAAAGCTGTCGGCCAAGCTATTAATATGATGCATGACTGTGCCGTCATCAAATATCAGATCCTTCGGCTCCAAAGAAGTTGAAGGAAACCTTGTCAAGTGAGTAAAATCATTGGGATTGATAACATGATTACTGTTAATAAAAGCGGTATTGAAAAAGTCACCAAAAAGATCTGCAATGATTTGAGGATCACTACTCTCGTGATCGTCCAATTTTAGTGAAGAAGGGAATCCATCGGTCTGACGCTTCAAATTTCCAAAACTGTCCCGACTCACAGCGCAGTCTTACATTTACATCATAGGGTTGTCCCCTAAGCTTAGGCCATATCTTCAAAACCCCATAATTGCTGGAATTGAATTATCATTATTTGAAATTGGTGGTTGAAGAAAGGGCTGTTTTGTCACAGGAAGTTCTGAATTTTCGGTGGTTAGCGGTATATTTCTTGCCGAATTAATATCCCATCTAGACCCAGAGGTTTGAAGAGTGCGAAGGTACATTATGGCCCTCTTTACTCCCTCTAAACACTTCATTCTTTCGGCGGCGTTTCAATCTTATCTCGTTGCCATGCGATTGAGCACAGTCCAAGATCTCTCCAAGACATTGTTTCCCGAACAAGGCTGACTTTGGAGACAGGGTCTTTAGTGGATATTATCTTTATCTTCCGTAGTTTATTGATTTCAAGCGCCGAAATCCCTCTACGACTCTCTTTTTTGTCGCCGAAGAGTTTATTTATTATTAAGTATGAACGTTGCAACTGGACTCATTGATTCTATCGTGGGCTCCGAACCACTAAATTGTTACGGCATCCAATTACTCTGCTGTTAGTAAAAGAAACCTTAACAGAAGGTGGATGCTGGGAAACTCATGAATTATGAGCTAATGGCACAAACTTTAGCTGCTCTGTGTGAAGGTGTTTTTCCTGAAGGTTCTATCTATTCGTTCTTCTATTCGCGTTTCCTTATTATCGGACATATTACAGATATCACACGAAACTGTAATTAATTAAAAACATGTGGATTTTAGATTGCAAGTGGATAATTTGCCTTTCAACTCCATCACCACGCCCCGTCTCTTTCACGTACTAAGCGAATAGGAACAGGTGTGTTGGGATTATAGAATTAATGGTAGTGCTGCTGAGCAGTAATTATTTTGAGAACCACACTATCCGTGCTTAGTGATATCGCAATTTATTAATAATTATTATGTTCATTCACAGCTGAGAAATTTTTGATGGAATTAATTTCAATTGCATCTGTAAACGCGTGCTCATTTCTTTGTCACGATCGCGATGCGTGGGTATAGAGATCGTGATCGTAATCGCCGTTGGTATGAAAAGCGCTGGTGCAAAATCCCAAAGATTTGTTAAGCTGTTTATTACATGCTGCCGACCACAATGGGTCATGATTAGGTTAATTTACAATTTTACGGGCAGATTTACGTGCATACCACACACCTGCCCAATAAATCTTTTGCAAACAACACAAAACTGTAATCCAGAACCCGCAGACTGTAATAAACAAATTCGCAAATCGTTTTTAAATTTGATTTAATTGCCCGTATGAATTAATAACACGTTGTTACAGGGTGGTCATAAAGATCGCCTACTTCGCGATCAATTTCAGTCAATTGGCCACGAGCTGTCCATCGAATAAGCTTCAGTTTGCCAACGGCTGGATAGAGTCTGCGTCCTGCGGTGGCTTCGATTGTTGGACATCAGCTCTGGAGCTGTGAATTTATCGGTTGTAGCAAATCGTTGATTTAAATACCAACATGAGTAGAATTATTGTCCCAATCCTGGTCGCGGTGATCACTGGAGCAGACAACAAGCCAGCGACATATGCAGCCGCAATCGAATCCAGTCAACGTTAACGTCCATTCTGTGGCCACCGGTTGACGGCAAAAATAATGTGAAAAACGAAATTTTACGTTAATTGTGTCAAGCATGCCACACAGTTAGTTACCGCGGTCGCCTGTGATAAGCCTTCTTTAGTAGCTGGTGCCCTGGTGGGATTAAGATAGCGCAACTATTGAACTTGAGCCTTGCTAACGGCTTAAGTTGGGAGCGCTTTTTTTCTATATATTTTTTGTTGTTGTTGCAAAAGTGCTTAAAGCGCACTTACAAAGTCACAAACAACGGTGTTAAGTGTCGTTCACTATGTGCAACTCATGCCTTAATTCAAAATTATTTTAATGAGCACAGTTGATACCATAAAAATGTGGCCAGCTGGTTGTGTTTTGATCGCAGAATTTGAATTATTCTCAAGGTCTGGCTGTGTTGATTGCGAGATTCCAAAAGAATTGCATCAGGATTGGGTATCTGATGCAAATTTGCGGATTTTTCTGAGTGGAAATAATACAAAATCACACCTCAAGCGATTAAAGAAATTGTGGGTTGGTTTACGTTTTTCATATGGTGATTGCGGCAAGAGATATGATAGTATGGCAATCAAGGTTAAATGTACTTCAGAGTGTCCTGACCTATGTTCTGTTTTATTTGTTTTAAGCGAAATGCGTTTTTTAGTTCATTATTTTGCAGATAAGCATGATATCAGAATTCGTCTTTTCTAAATATTTCCAAATAAGGCAGCCGATCAGATCGCTAGAATGAATTCAAATTTGGGTATTTTTCTATCGGGCAGATCCATAAGCAGATCTCTAGAATCAGCAAAAAAGAGATCGATCGACAAACTATTATAATAAATAATTTTTATTTGGCCTCGTACAAAGATCTTACAATCTTAAAATGTGCGCACGGTAATATGGCATACCTTAGATGACCAGACTACTGCAGCAAATGTCAGGATAGGTCCAACCATCATTGTATATGTCCAGTGTGCTGACCTCAGGCAGATACACCACTTTAATTCCATACACTTTTCTACATCGATGCTGCAACACCTTCGATTTCCTGATATTTTCTTCAATATGATGCTTCCAGGTCAGCCTCGAATCCAGGTATACCTCCAGATATTTGGCCTCCGTAAAAACTTTGATCTCAGATTTAAAGAGCGAGGTAAATACCTTTCCCTTCATGTTGCAATGTAATCTTTGCACCATTGTAGTAAAGCAGTTAGTAAGGCGAAACAGCATTTGGCCCTCTTCAATCGTTTCCAAAGAAATCTCGGTCTAATCTCACGTCTATCCTCCCAAGGCAAAGCTCCCTGGAGAGTGTACTTCTATTATTATTCTATTGTTCGCCTCTCCCCATCCGTCTTTCATTCTTTCCGTCCTGTTCCGAACAGATCCCACTCACTTCGTAGACCACGTCTTTAGTGACTAGTTTCTGTAACCTACTGACTTCTGAGATACCCTCAGATATCTCTCAACGATTCCCTTTTCCATCATCGAATAGTTCCTTCCAAGTTTCTCTTCTTCGTCTTATATTATTATCACGCTTGCTGTTCATCATTTTTTCTGGTACGGTTAAAGGCTTTTCTCATCCTATTCTTCCACCAAAGAGTGGGATTCCGATCGCATCTGAAGTAGATGCGTCATTCAAAGCTGAAGTTATTGCCTTCAGTTGTGACTCTTCACTTCTTACGGTCTTAGGTGATTTTCACACCTTTTCCTTCAGAATTCTCTTCAATACCTCTGTGTACTTCGCTACATCCGCGCTTCGAGGAGTCCTTAAAAGTCTCTTCCTTTCGCTCCTTCTGGATCCATATTCTACCACAAATTGAATGGCTCTGTAATCACATGCCGTTGCCCGATTCATCATCCTCTAATCTGCCAGTATTTCCACCATCTTGCTATTTAATCGGGTAACGTCAATCACCTCTTTCTGTCTGGCATCGATGAAAGTTGGCTTCGTTCGCCTGCATGTAATATGTGGGGTTCTTAAAACCACAAATTCAAGTAAAGGCTCTCCTCTGGAAATGTGATTCGTGTTACCCGATTCGAGAGTTTGCATCGCACCCAATGATCAGCCCTATGTTGTCCCTCTCTCCGTAGCACACAAGATCCTCCAGCTATCTTGTGTTTTGGAGAAACAAGAGGTAAGTACGTAGAAGCAGTCACGAAAGCACTACTCCTCGGCGAAAAGGAGTATGCCTAGGTTTGAGTAGTTTTTTTGGATGGTTTTGTTTTTCAAGGTTATCCCCTTAGAACTCTTTCCTAAAGAGGAAATATCAAAGTTGAATTTCATTCTCATCCTATGCATGAGACTTTCACAGAAATATAACGAGAAAACGAGTAATTTTTAAGAGGTTTTCGGGCTCTATTTACTATCCAAGTTAGATACGTTGACACTGATATTTAATTCATTATTATACGGTAGTAAACCGCACGATTGTATCGTAATAAGGTGTTTTAAGCCTAAGCTCAATTAGAACTATTTAATTTAGCAAAACAATAGCGGGAATAATCAAATCGTATACCCTTGAGTCAAATTTATAAGAAGATCAGTGAGGCTTATCAGCAAAGCATCTTCTACGAAAAGCCGAAAGCAAGTGAAAAGCAATTTCTTCAGTCACAATTAAAGCAGAAGACAGTCACAGTGAAAATTCACAAACCCACTTAATTGGAAGAAAAAAGTGACGAGAGCGTAACCGAGGGATTCCTTTCACTTTGTCCACCCGCACTTGAGGCACAAACGCCAAGCAATGACTCTGTCGCGTCTCAAGCAGACAGAAAAGATCGAAAGCAATTAACATTGGCATTGATCTCGCCTTCTTAGCGGTCTTAAAATTACAACGTGCGAGCACTCCTCATATGCATAAATCCATTAGTTATTGCCCAATAATTGTCTCTTTATGGACAATTAAGCCCAGATTACGACGCAAAATGTATGCAGAACGCTGATCGCGCTCGCTCCGCGCCAGCAAGCAACACTTCCTGGGACGCAGTGCGCACAGGTAATTGGGACACACATGCGTAAGACGGTGATCATCGCTCGCTCGTTTGGTCTAATTGACAACGGCAGTTATCTCGACTTATGTTTTATTCAGCAATCGAGCCACAGATCGGTACATTGTCGACAGATCGTAATTTAGCACGACAATTACCTCACCGCTGCTTCATATTGTTCCGGAGAGAGTGCAGGTGAGTGATTTCTGGGAAGCAATCGCAGCCAGGTGTGTGGCAACTTTGTTGGGCTGCACCACCGATCAAAGACATTCCAATTAACAAAGACTGGGTAGGGAATGCATTTCCTCATTTTATGGCTTCAGGTTCTTGCATTTCTTTGCATGAGGTTGGGCAAGTGGCCGTGGTCAAAAATTTAGTACCATGCACCGTGCACCAGATATGAGCTGGTCCGTATGCCCTGGGGATCTAAAGCTAAGCTGGTTTTGAGCTTGACCTTGGGCTTGTGCAATTTTCCTCCAGCCAATTGAAAGTGAAAATTCCGAACCTGTCAGCAGCTGTGGGCATAGATAAACTGAGCGGTGCATGGTCCAAAAGAAAACCTGTAGACGCAATTTTCTTTTAATCTTTTCAGCATTACTCCACCAAGTTTGCATTTTTTTCGGAGCTCTGATTATCTGCGGAGCGTGTCTACACTGTTAATAAAACAATACTCGCGCCACTAATGTCTTTTGGGTGGAAAATTCCTGTGCATGAACTGGATTCGTTACGCCTCATTAGAATCAAATGGACATGGGTAGCCCATTTAGCATGTAGCATGGGGTATGTCGCAACAGTCCGATCTGGCTCAGACTCAGACTTCTTAAGCCCTTGTGCGTTTTCTTGTTTGCTGCGGGAAAATTCCATGGTTAACACCCACGCAAGCAAGAAATTCGTACAGCAGTGAGCAATAGCATTTCCTTGGCACAGCTTTATTTCACCAACTGGAGGCTAACATATGCATAACATGGACATTAAATAATTTTATCGACGTATATTTATACCAGGGCTGCGCTGATTTAATTTCTCTGCTCCTACTAACTATACAGTCCTTCACCAAATCAGTGACTGTAAATTGCTGGATATGTGCATACGGTGGGTTCTACTAATCCCCATTAATTGCGTAGTGCAGTGGATCTGTAACTGCAATGTCCAACAATTCTACATATGTCGTTGGACTTGGAATTATTAACAGCGAATTCATGCATATGCATAAGACCTGTGAGCTTGACGGATTCGGTTTTAAGGTGTGGATATTGATGGGAAAAACACTTTACCTCTCTTGCTAAACACTTTGCTTTCATTACCAGAACTCTATGGGCTGCTTGACAAACAACATTTTATTTATTATATTCTTTAGAATCTACAAATGAAAAAAGTGCAATGAGCAAAGTTATTGTTTTTAGTTAATTATGAACTTGTGTTCAGTGACGCTCTCAGGATTATTATCTGGAGGGGGCACGATCAAAGGTTTTTCATAAAGAATAGGATAGATTTGGGGGTTTCGAGGTGTAGAATGAACATGTGACTTTATCTACTGATGTTCTGGATGCATTGGACAATTTTGATCCAAGAACTAATTCTGATAATCTAAACTCTTTCTTATTAAATTACTATACAGAATCTCCATTATTGATTATTTTTAATTTATCTTTACGTTCAGGTATTTTTAGGGTTCCGTACGTCCGAATGAAAAAACGAACCCTTATAGGATCACTTGTGTTGTATGTCTGTCTGACCGTCTGTCATAGTCAATTTTTTCCGAATCATACTGGACTGATTAAGTTGAAATTTGGTACACATATGAACTTCTATGACCCAAACACGGACGTGTAACGTAAATAAATGAATTTTGAATATGGGGGTCACTTTTGGGGGGCAAATCAGAAAATTAAGAAAATAATGTTTTGCAAACTGTACCGTGTGATATATCAAATGAAATATATTTTTTATATTGTCTCAAATATATTTTTTTATAATTTTAAAATAAGTAGTTTTAAAGTTATTTAAGAAGATAGATGAAAATTGACCATTTTTCCAGCCTTATCTCCGAAACTGTTAAGCCTAAAATTTTGAAAAAATAATACTGAAAATAGTTCTTTACTTATAGATTACAGGAAAACCCATAAGAAGTCTATGGTCTTAAAATAACATGGTAAATCTCTCAATATTGTGCGTTCAAACTTACATTTGTAGTTGGAATGTATGGGGGAACATGTCTGCGGAAAGCGGCGAGAGAAACACAATTGGAAAACCGGACAAGTGCGAGTTGAACTCGCATGGAGAAGGTTCCGCACGATGAATATGCTATCTACCATGTTCTTTTTAAATCTGATCCAAATTTATTTATGGTAACTAAAAAAAAGCATGTGTGGTATCGGATTGTAGAGGGTTCGCGGGTTCAACTCGCACTTGTCCGGTTTTTTTTTTAATAGTGTTTTTTTAGTGTTTAGAGAGGGACAGTGAGATGTTGGTGCAGCTATAACTGCAATACAGGTTTTTCACATTAAGTTCACTCTTTTGCAAATTAAATTCACCCTTTTGCAAACAGTGCGCAGAAAATTCAAAGATGTAGTTAATAATTCTGTTAGAACTGTTACGTCTACAAATTGTTATAATTATTATATGAGTATGTATGCTAAGTTACCAACTGCTGCTGCAGGAGAAACGTTATAGACTAGAATTATTAAAGTTGATCGGTAATTCTTATTTCATAATCAAAAAAAAAGATATTTTGAAATAATGGTTAGCCAATAAAAATAAGTCGGAAAATATGTAGCTCTTATTGGTAATGGGAATTATAAAAGTTTTCCATAGCAAAAAACAAAAAATCGTATTCCATAAGCAAAAAACAAAAAATCGTGGAATAATGGTTAAGCAATAGCCAATTTTTATTTTATTACTTACACTTCTTAAAATTACAAACCTTTAAACACGTCTTCCCAAAAAAAAACGATTTCACAGATTCATGCTTTTGGCGTGGCGGTAAGCGGTAACGATGCTCTGCAGGCGCAGCACAGAAGTTAAAAAATTCATTTGCAAAATGACTGCAACTGCTCTTCTTTCACAGACTAATCGGGTCGGGAGGACATTTCAGAGTCTGGTGGACTGTTGGTGATAGTTGCCTTTCAATTGTGAGGTGCTGAAAATTGGTAATAATAAAAATAATGAGTTCCGCCTCTAACCCAGAAGGCGCATTTCTTGGTAGGGCGGGGAGTACCGAGAAGGAATTAGGTAGTTATCCTGGCAAAAAATGTACCGGGATTAGATAAGCTTTATACAGGTGTGAGTAAATTAGTGTATTATAATCTGAAAAGAGACAAGTTTTTAGTATATCCTTAGTCATCTGGAAATGTTACATAACCGTAAAACACATGCGCTTAATGGTAGTAGTCTTAAAGTCCCCTTACAGAAACACAAGTCACTGATGTCATTAATAAAATAAAATAAAAGAAAAAGAAAAAATCGTATCACAGATCACAGCATAGAATAAAACTCCTTAATCGATCAAAAGATGCACAACATCGTCAACGGAAACTCAAGAGGACTTTGGTGACTACCATAAGAAACTGGAACCGCGAAAAGATAAATTCAAAACCGTTTTTCAAAAACGTCCATCATTTTAAGGAGAGTGGAAATTGATAACGAGAAATTTTAATTTCATCTAGAGTCCAGTAAAAAATAAAAAAAAAATTTACCGTGATTAAGGCGCCATTTTTTCGTCTTTATTTTTTTAAATCTTTTGTAACAAAAATATTTGTAAAGTTTATTTAATCTGAGCAAGATTGACTAGAAATTTTCGAGATTTCAAGATATTCAAAACAATTTGGGATTGATAAAATTGTGAGGTCCATAGAACTGGGCTCAATATTTTCACAACACTAAACAAAAACTAGACAATGTTTTTTTTGTGCACTGACAATTACAGAACTTTGCACAATTATGATAAAATTATTTTACTAAATTAAGTTAAATACACTAAATTTTCCTATTATCTAATCTTCATCACATTTCGCTGCACAATACTTTGGAATAAAGTGGGCGACTACGTACGCAAACACGTAGTGCCGGATGAAAGCGTACGCGAGGAAGGCTAGTCGGCCAAACTTGGTTGGAGTGACTAATTCCAAGGCTTGGTTCACCAAAACTATAATAAGGGCGGCTGGTGTGCTCAGAAATAAATTCAGCCGTTGCTCCTTCCTGAAATATGAGAATTATAAAAGTGTTTTACGTTTTTAATCAGAAGTAGTCACAATAGATAGGACTCACTTGTCTGTTAGGGGAGCAGCGGTAGCAACACCAAAAATTAACGCCAAGTTCTTGACGATTCCATACACAGGAGTAGTGTCAGGATTTAAATAATCCGGGCTGGTACACCACTTAAACGCCTGCAATATGGAGGAACATTGAGTCAAATTTCCTTTTCATTAAATAATGGAGGTGTTTCCTTACTAATCTCACTGACCACTGCACATCCACGCCAAATAACAACATTGCTCCGTACATCAAAGTAGCTAAGGCTGAACAGACAACAGCGAACAGTAATGCGTCCTTTTGAGCAGTGCCTGCAACATTTTCCTGAAACTCGTAGTTCTCGTAGTAATAGTAGACGATAGCAGCGGCGAGTATGCTGCCTGCTATGCATTGGTGCAGAAAGTGCGTAGCCAAGTACATCCTAGACATCCACATCAGAATTGATGCTACCATGGCCGTCGCGTAGACGGTGTACTTGAGCCATTTCCGTTGACATCCAAAACCGTCTCTGAAAATATCAACCAGTTTCATGCCTAATACCAGTAGGAAGACAGTAAATATTATGCTGTGGGAGGAAAAACTGCCGGAAGTTGTTTCGCATGTAACTGGGAAGACTTTTATGGGTGGCTTATTTTTGGGAGTGTAAAACTTGGTTTCATTTATCCACCAAAATGGTCGAGGCTCGGGAACCATCCTAAAAGAAATCGGAATTAAATGTTATTAGTAAGAAGGATTCGAAATATCGGAAAAAGCATAGACAGCTAATATTTCAAGGATACGAACGTAGGCAAGCTTAACAGATGTCACGTTCTGGCATCGTTTGTCGAGTTAAATTTTAAAGTAATTTTTGAAAAGCAGTTTTTGTAGCATGAAAAATTTTCTTTGCAAAATTTATTCAATAATAAAATTTTTTGTTTGCTTTGAGTCCAGGTGTCACCGTCGATATCTTCAGAAAAGCTTACCGGGATCAATCATCAAGCCGTACTCAAATTTTTAAAGGAATCAAACGTTTCAAAGAAGACAGGGAGGAGTTCAAAAGTGTTCAACATTCGGAAAGACCATCAATGCTGACCAATGGCCACATGTACCTTCTCTCGAGTTCAGGTAATGTTGGACTAAGATTGACAAGTTGCTAACGCAGATTTTCACTAGTCGTTTCCAAATCTATATTCCAGTACGATGGCTGCTAAAAGCGCTACGCATCCAACACATGGAATTGAAGTTTGTGTTTAGATTGTTGGAAATGATATAGAGATATTACTCTGCAGGTGAACTCTAATAGGTTCGTAGTAGTTGACCTACCCGACACAAAGCCATGCTGACTGGAGGAAAGAATGTCCTTACATTGCGGAGATACCAGAGACAGAACTATGGATTCTAAGAGTTTGGGTATGCAGGATAATTTTGCTATTGGTCTGTAATTAGAAATCTCGTTTCTATTGCCCTTCTTGTGAATAGGTACAATGAAGAAATTCTTTCATAGTTTAGGAAAATATCCACTACTGAGAGATTTCTCAAAAAGAATACGAAGACGAATGACCAGGGCATCAGAGCAAGACTTAATCACTGCAGGAGGCACACCATCAGGGCCCGAGATAAAGTCAGAGGCCAGGCCGCTAATTTGAGCAATAATGAGTTCATCAGAGACAAATGTAAATGGCTGTCGTCAAAACAGTTGAGCGCATTAGGTAAAATATAACAACAATGAAGGTTTTTATATAGATATAGGTTTTCTCCTGAAAAAGAGGTCCTATAAGAGCGACAAAATCTTGGGTTGATCTTGGCCAGTAGAGAGCAAAACATCCACGGTCACAAAGCTTTGCTCTATATTCGGTGGGTCACGGAGGGTGTAGCTTATAATAAGTTGTTGTAACTTAAGTAGTCACCCACTTTCCCAAATACCTGCCAAAAAGTGGGAAGAAGTCATAACTTCCAAAGCCAAATATGTACTTTGATTGATGTATTCAGAAGTTTTGCTATTGAAACAAATGCTCAAAAATCACAAAGAATAGAGGGGGGTATCAAAGCAACCTCCCAACAGAAAATCTTTACTATGAGTTTCATTTGGTGATTTGAAGCGTTCTTACAATGGAAGTAGAGAATAATTTATCTCCACTACTTACCTGGCTCTGAGACGTCCAGAAAGTTAGCTGGCATACATTGCTGAATTTTATTTTCGAATCATTTTATGAACGTCTCACATTTACACATTTTTCTATGTGCCTGGAGCAGTCCCAATGTTTCCCTTCTAAATATTCGTTATTTGGCAAATTAGGAAATTTACACGACTATCATCTTAGATTTGAGATCTAATCACTAACAATTTTAAAGGTGAGGCATTGTTAAAACATTTAATTTAATTTAAATTCAAGCAAATTAATTTGTGAACCGACTAACGAATGAAAAACTCACCACTTAATTAACGAGGACCCAAACATCGCTGTGGACACAAGGAGCATTAGGTCAATCAGAAGTTCGGCATCGAATGCCCCAATCAGTGGAATCCACACGGTCATTATCATAGTCGGACTCATATAAATACTTAATTTCTCCAAAAAAGGGCCCAAGTAGGTATCTCTGTATAAAGAAAAAGAAAAAAAGTCGAAAAATTAACCAAAAATCTTTCGTTCTGTCCGGATAAAATCACCTTCCTTGCAAATCTACGATTTGATTAATTTCAGTCGATAAACAATAATCCATTGAACTAGACATTTTGATAAATCACATTAAATTTTTTCCGAAGTGCTAAATGAAGACGAAAAATTTTCTCTCTTTTGACATTACGACCGCAATTACAATTTTTGTTTTGTTTTCATTTGACCGGCGCCGGCGCACTATTTCCGGTGGAGTTATTCGGAAGCTTTCGAAAGAAAAATCGATATTACTTTCGTGTAAGTACTTTACAAATGTTTTATTTTCAAATTTACTAAAATTTCATTTAGTAAAAAAAATAATTGCAATTAATATAAATACTTGAATGAGTGTGCGACCTTTCCCCTGAAAGTATGCCATTTTTTTCAATATATCCCGGTCGGAAATTTCGCTGTGCAATTGTTTTCCCTCTGGCTTTGCGGAAGGCGTAAAGAATTTTAAGAAATTAAAATTACCTGAGTATCTTAAGATTTTACAAATGTAATTTACTAATATTCTAAAAACTGTTGAGCTAACATCGAATATTTACAAATTGTGCCATCTAGGAGGAAATTGCTGAATTGCCCTTTCTACTGAGGTACACTAATGATCGAAAGTTAGCGTGGTTAAAATTATCTGCCTCATTATCACAACTGAAATTTATAAACCAGATTTAATTTACTTAATAAAGGAGGAAAAATTGAAGGCCGTGGTGAGCTAACATTAGAGATAAGCCGTAACATATAACAAACTACAGTAAGACCACAAAAGATAAATTTAGTGTAAAGAACCATCATTCCACAATTCCAATTTTATAGTACCTAAGCTCCACAAACACAATATCCCCATTCGTCCAGTCTCTTCTTCTCTTCTTCCTTCAATGCACCAGCACTAAAAGATGAGTGTCATTTTCCGAGATTCGATGTCTGTAACTTGTTTCCTGCTGTTCCCATAAACAAATTAATACAATTAATTGGACAAAAGTACCATATATATATATGTATCTGTGCGGGGATCTTACTACCCCAATTTACCAGATTTCCAAAGTTTTTATCTCTACTCCTGAGATAATTCAAGTTGACAGTTCATCCGCTGATTTATATTGGTCCTTCGAGCCGGATAAGTTTACTTAATGTTGACAATCGTATAAGGCTGTTATTCGGCTATATATGACAGCTTGATAACCTTTTTCATTTGCATCACAGAACCCGTATAGTTCTGTTTTTTTCGTTTTGATTGGTTCATAATGAATCCACCTGGGTATGCTGATTTTTTTTCTATTTGAGGTAATTCATTTCTGGATTTATTCTATTTAATAGGAAGCTCGGTGGGCTTTGGTTCATTCCATTGAAGTTCACAGATTCAAAGTTCTTGTAACATGAGCCCTTAGAATGATTGGAGTTAGTCAGCCAAGAGGGTCTAATAACTTTGTAGTATCTGATAATAGCTCCCGCTTGATATTGATATTTGAAATTGATCTTATCTTGGAAACAAACGGTTGCCCAAAGTTTTGATGGTATCCTCTTCACTTATTTCTAAAATTCCTTCATCTTGTTTATCTGCCGGGATGACTTCCAAAATATGAGGATAATTGCTCGTTCACTCTCGTAAGGTGGACCCCCTTAAACTCAAAATGCCTGCCTGCTGTAAACTTCCTTGCCATTTGCAACAATCTGGCAAAGGCTAGCTCGTTTCTTTTTTGTGGGATGATATCGACTCGACACAGCTCCTAAAGTCTATCAACATTAGTTCCAGACCATGAAACCTATTATCTAGCAATTTCATCTACTTGCCATTGCTCCGTACCAGTTATGGATATTTCGGGTCAATCAATAGAATGTGCCCTAATTTTAAATAAAAAATAAATGTGAAGAAATGACATGACGCTTTCAAAACACCAGTCCCATAAGGGTTAGCTCATCAAAAGAGACTAAAAGTTGCAACCTACGCCATTATTTTAAAAATTGTTATTTATAACTGGCTTTATTGATGATATTTATTAACTATTTTCATGCTTCCTGTTTTCTTTAGAGCTTTTAAAAAAAAACTCAATTAAGATTTATAATTTTACTTTTGCCAATCGAAAAGCCGACACACAACCCACAAAAAGTCTCAAAATTCCCTACAGTCGTTAACATAACACAAAACTAATTGCCTATGGCAACCTTGCATTTACTGGGGCCTTTTTAAATACCAAGGAATCAGGAAAGGAATGATTTCCACTTAGCGTTCATCGAAGGACATTAACTTTATGACTATACGCCTTCATGATTCAATGAAACCATTCAACGTCGACGTAGAGGTTCACTAAAAAAACACTCTCAAAAAACATATTTGCAGCTGGGCACACAAAATTTTGGTAATTAGAGGTTAGAGGGTGGTATATAGTATACAAGATCAAACGGATATTTTGATATTAATTTATTACTGATTTTCACTCAAGGACCAGCCTCAATAAAAGAGGAGGACGAATTCTAAAACGCTGTTAGAATATCCAGTTCCACAGTCATCACAATTCTAAGAATATCCAAGATTCCGTTTTATGTTATTCGTCTTTTTATCTGCAAAATCCGTTGTTATAGCGGTATGTTGTAGAATAACACGTCCTTAAAAAGTTTATGATGTAACCCGTTAAGCAATTAAACAAATTGCAAAAATTTCTGTCTTAACCTTGAACCTTTTTTTAGGGTATCCTTTTCAACTCGTTGTAGCAAATTTTTTGGCAAACCCCTTTTCTACCGTTTTTTCCTGAAAGAGTTATAAAACGGAATGTTTTGGTACCATAAACAATTTGCAGTTCTTTTAGGGAGTAAAGGATAAAAATTGCATTCCAGTTAAGTCGTCTTCCTTCAGGAAAAGTCCTTGAAAATCTGTTTGCAACTATTTGCAAAAATTTGTCCTTTTCTGAGATTTTATTGATGTCATGTACCCACGTTGATAAGTCGTTCGCGAGTTTATTGAAGGGTTAATGGAGGTTTAGTTGTGAGGACTAATGAAGTCGTACTGCTTGTCACCTGCATTTAACTCCACTGACTTTAATGATTTGTCATTTTGTAATGAGCGTAAGCTGAATCCACCCCTCTCTGGCTTATTTTACGTATCTTTGTTTTTTTTACAAAAAAAAATAATAATAAAATATTTTCCTCGTGATGACAAGGCGTGAAATCCAAGTGGAAAAACTTTTCTCGTCCTGAGGCTGTTACAAATTTAAGGACTTCCCAAGAAGCGGTTTTGCTTCCTGTGTTTGTGTGTGTGTGCGTGTGCGTGTACGTGAAAAGAATAGAATTTGCCGTGACAACTAAATTTGTCAGAATCCTCACAAATGAGTCCTCCCACTGGATATTCGGGGCAAACAACTCAACAGGATATCGCAATCCTTGGTGTATATCCGATCGGCATACATTTGTGTGGGTGTTTATCTCAGGAAATTAGCTATGCGCTGGTGTATTTTTGTCGGCAACGGAACAATAGGTCTTAATCGCTTCACGGTTTAACTTGCTGCCATAAACACAGGACTGAAAACAGTGGGTGGTGAGAATCTCTGCAAGGTCCTTCTTCCGTGGTATCGAGTTAATAAAACCACACACTATGCTACCGTCCTCCGCACTACTTGTGTCCTTCTCCATGGGTTGTAATTTATTTTAGGAGTTTTTTGTTGACAAAGTCTGCTTGCCGAGACGCAGTCCTTTTAAGATGAATTAAGGCAACTTTTTAGTAGCAAAAAGGACCTGTACTTAGATACTATGCTGTTGTAGTTGTGGTTATTGAGTTACAAATTGCGCGCTTAAATAACACCTCAACCCATTCAAATCCCATTCACCAAAAATAACTTCTGTTGGCGTCCTCCACCACTCAAAACGGTCTATGAGTAACTCAATTATTTTGATTTATTGCCCTCCAAATTAAACATAATAATTCCCAGAATTCAAAGTGATATTTCTTTAAAAAAACAGCAGTAAAAAATTCTTTTCTGGCAGCGAATGTCCCCATAAAACTTGAATCCATTTATCACAAGAAGCGCCTGCTCCCAGCCAGAGAGACAAAAGTTCGATGAAAATTCCAATGGTCACAGCGAAACTCGCAATCTTCAGGAGGCGCATAATTGTCGATTATAAGTTGCTCGCATAAATGCCATCGTATTTTGAATTCCACTTTAAATTTGCCATCACTAGTGTCCACCCACTCATCTCATATCTTATTATTGCAGTAATGTCGGGTCGGAGCAACTGACTCTGAGAAGCATCTCCCACGTTCTGGTCCTCTTGCGTCCGGCTCCACTGGATTTAGATGTGGCCGTAAGTTAGGAGGAAAATATTTTTCATTTCGCAATCATATAGTAGACACACACTAAAGCAACTGAGGATACTGGGAAATGTAATGAAAACTTGTGGAAATGGTTGCGAGCGATAAACGCTATTTATTAATACTGAGGATGGCAGGATTCGGAACGAACTGCAGTTCTGAGGGCACAGTGACTTCTGTCTTCTGCTGAGACTTAGCAGGGAAATTATAGAGTGGATATTTTATGAGCGTGGGGACCAGAAAATAAATAAGGTCAAGTGGAAAGAAAAGTATATTTATATTAATCCTGTTGTCCTGTTGTGGAACAACTTTTAAATCCATTCACCTCAGAGATTGAAGGCATTTCAGTCTGAAGCACCTTATATAACCGCCGGTAACCGAGTGGGCTGAGGTGCTTGTCAGCAGATTTTCTCCTCTGTTGGCGTGGGATCAAATCCTGCACAGGGCGCGGCGGTATATCTGGGGTACAAGTGGTTGAGACAATTTCTACTGACGATAATTTATTGTACTTGCGAAGCCACTGGGATGTTGCACAGTTAATTTCATGTTGTGACTCACTTGCAACATTTGTCAGGTTAATTTTTCAATCTTCCTCTTCTTTAATTTCCCTCCGCCTAAGCTGTGCCGTGTTGCATCATAGGGTTGGCCCCCTGAGCTTAGGCAATACCTTCTGTAATATTCTTGATGAGGGATAGAAAACACAAGGCCCGGACTTCGTTTATAGAAATTTATTTCACGCTCCAACTTCTGCACATGGTCGGTCACTTAGCTTAACTTAACTTAACTTAACTAATCCCCTGAACTCTCTGTCTT
>QYTT01095025.1:14523-36196 GCA_006980735.1 Dasypogon diadema
GCCAATTCATCTAGGTGCCTGTGGTTAAGGTAATCCTATTGAGGATAATTGTGCTTGTTAAGACCGTCATGATAAAGAAAATACTTGATGTCGACTATGAAGTACAGGGTTACGCAGATGACGTTGTTGTTGTAGTAAAGGGCAACCAGTATCATCATATTTCAGATAAAATCCAAAGAGCTTTAATCACAGTACACAACTGGTGCAGACAAGTCAACCTGCGAGCCAATCGACAGAAAATAATTTTGATCCGTTTTAGAAAATAGGGGAAACTATCCCTCAAATCTCCAACTCTTGAGAGAACGACCGAATATTTAGTTCTAACCTCAGACCAGCAGTGGAAATTACGGGTACAATCCGAACTGCTCCACTACAGCCTTGGAAGACCTGCTTAACCTTCTTCCCTTACATCCTTCTAATACTGAATCCGCTACAAGCATGAAAATCCTAGAAGAATTTTAAAAAGGTTGACGGACATTTGAAAAGGGCACACTTAGATGATGCACGGAACGACCCAAGATGGTAGGCAAAGCAAGAGAGGGAACGTTTGGTTTTAACTACAGTACTGCTGAAGCACTGGGCTCGGAACCAACCATCTTCCAAGAAGTACTCTGTGCCCGTGAAATCCTTAGTAAGGGTATAAAAGAAGCCCATAATTATATTTCATCCGACAGTCAGGTGGCTCTTAAGGTTTTTATTATGCATGATAATCTAGACTACTCTGGAACTACCTGAATTTCTAAATGCAATTGGCTAGAAACAATAATCTCACTTTAATGTGGGTGCCAGCATATGAGGTATTTGAAAGAAAAAGAAGAAGAAAGAAGACTGCGGATCGATTGGAAAAAAAGAGTGCCGAATTCAGCTTTATTAGTTCACAGCCATTTTGTGGCCTATCTAAAAGCTACATCAGGGATACTTTCCCATCAAGTTAAGAAAGAGTCAAACAGTCATACTGTTTCAGCCAACGTAGCCTAAGACAAGCGAAGAAGTTTATTAATCACTAGCGGAAAGGAAAGAGTCCCTCCGTTCTTCATATTCAACAAATCGAATCTAAGAATCTTGACAGGCTGACAGTGTGATCATTACCAATTGTAATACCACCTCACAACAATGGGCATAGTTAGATTCTGTCTAGAGGATCATGAGATAGCAAAAAACATTCTGTTTCACTGCAAAACAGTGATATGCTGCTCATTTTGCCAAACGATGTTTCAAGTTTAGTATCCGAAAGAATTGTAGGCTATATTAAAAGCCTTAATCTTGAATGGGACTCTTAAAAGCATTTAAACACAAAATATTCTAGGTGGTCGAGGCAAAAAAGCGCTCTCGCAGTCTCCACGCCACAGCCCTTCGGAAAAATCCTCTACAACGTCTAGAAAAAAAAACAAACGTTTACGCCCTTATTTCCATGTGAAACCTAAGGTATCCGTGATTATAATTCGATCACCGAATTTTAGAAATTTTGGGGAAAACTACGTACCTAAATGCACCTGTCAAGAGGCAAAAATTATCCAAAAAAATGCAACTTCATAGGAGCAGAAAATTTTTCCGTCAACAATAAATATAAAAATGCAAACAATTCCGAATATTTTGTATAAAAAATAGTAAAGATATTTGCACAATTTCATAGATTTCAGTCGCTTTGGTACTAACGCTGGAAAACCGAAAATAGGGAGACGTTTTCAATATAACGCTGAACTTTGATAGACGAAGTATGAGGTTTAACTTAGTAAGAGAGAGCTAAAAGTCATGGTCAAATTTTCCGGAGTCCAAATTATAGAAAAGAGAGTTTGTTTTGTATATTGTTGTTGCTTGCATGTTTCGATATTTCTTTGTGTAATCTCAGTTCTGAAAACCATTCGCAATTTAGCGCTCTGCCTCGCTTGTTGTATCTTTATCTTTAAATTCAAATTTCTGAAGGAAAGTTTAGGGATTTTAGTTGAAAATATATACAAAGTGTGGCTAAAAAGTTTAATGACTGAACTCATTAAAAAGACAGAAAGTATGGTACAAATTATTTTATTATTAATTATTCTACGTATTATCCTTGTAAAAAAATACAACAGGTGGTCTTGATATCCTCAAATCAAAATTCTTTTTAGTTTCAATTTCATTTTTCGTTTTTAAGATATTGCTTAAACTCAGGGGAGATCCCTATGATGCATTCAACGCACTTTATTCAGAGGGAAATTCTAGGAAAGGGGAGATTAGAAAGTTGCAACCTGACAAATGTTGCAAGTAAACTACAAATACAATACCACAAGTGCATCTCTTGTCAGTATAATTGCCTCGATCATTGCTATAGAGATAAATAAACATGTCCCTTGAAGGATTCGAACTCACGCGAAGTCATTGCAGTTAATAAGAAGCCTAATTCCCAAGATAAAGCTGATTATCGTTTTATAAGTATTCTTCCAATGTGCTCTAAGATTGAAGAAAAGTTACTCTACTCACAAATTTATTCATACATCCATAGTAGACATTTACTATTTGATTTTCAGTCTACATTTAGACCCCACCATAGCACTACCTCGGCAACTATCCATTTGGTTGACAATATTAGAAAGAATATTGACAAACGTTTCGTTTCTTTATTAGTATTTTTAGACTTTTCTAAAGCTTTTGATAGTATTGACTTCAAAATTTTGTGTAGGAAACTAAAACTTTTATACCACTTTAATAATTCTTCCATCAAACTCATCTACTCTTACCTTGTCGGCGGATTTCAAAAAGTTGTAGTAAGAGCATCCTCTCCTGCCTTCTTAGAATTGGGTTCTGGCGTACCGCAGGAATCTATTCTTGGTCCGCTACTGTTTTGCCTATATATTAACGATCTCAAAGATATTCCTAGGCATACTCTTATCCAATTATATGCTGATGATATTCAGTTGTTATGTTCGTCAAAATTTGATTCGATCGAAGATAATATTAGCAAAATTAATGAGGACCTTAATCGAATTCTTGATTGGTCTTGTATAAATAATTGGAATCTAAATCCGGCCAAATCCCAAGCTATTTTTGTGTCCTTGCGCTCGTTTGATCTAAGTGGGAGTTGTCTTTAATCGAACTTTGATTTGGGATGAACATGTTAAAAGTATCTTGGCCAAAATATATGGTTCTCTCAGAAGGCTCTGGTACTTTGCCAACGTGGGGTATGTGTTCGTGAACACCTCGTGAAGACGTTATTGCTCCCATCTATTACGTACTGTTGTGCTGCTTTTCCGATTCTTGATTCCAGAAATGGATCGAAGCTCAAAGCCGCTTTTAATGCATGTGCTAGGTATATTAATAATCTAAACAGGTTTGCACACATCTCCATCCATGCCCGTGGCATACTAAACTGTACACTTTGTAATATCGGGCCTGGCTATCTATGCAGTGAGTTAAGAATGTGTCGATCATCAAGGAGTAATCAGGTTATTATTGCTAGATTTAACTCGCTCCAGAGTAAACGAACATTCTTCATCTGTGGTCCCAGGATCTGGAATGCTCTTCCAGTCTCAATTAGGAACACTAGGAGATCCCTGTGCAATTGCACAAATTAAAGGTATATGAGTGACATAACGTTTTTATATGTTCCCTCAACTTGCACCTTAAATTTCAAAGCGCATTTTTTCAGAAGTGTCCCCTGTAGGCCTATTCTTCCCATGCAAGCAAGCAGTAAAAAGACGCCTGGAAAATATTTTACCATATGCAGAATAATGAAAAACGTTCCAATAAATCCATGTATTTTATACTTATCGGTGGCAAACACCGAACTTAATACCAAAGTTACCCAGGAACGCAAACCCAAAGCAATGAACACAACCCCGAACGGATGCGGATCAGTGTTGCCGTTATAAAATTTCAAGAAAAGCTCGATGAAACTCCATATAAAAAAAGTGGCTGAAATACGGAACCGGGAGCTTTCTTTGTGTAATTAATATATATTACAGCGGTTAGCGTTTTCAGGAGGGTGGCTTTTGAACATTTCTCTGCCCTGACTTAGTTTTTGTGGCTCTATTTTTGTTTTCTCAAGATACTATTTGTATTCATGTGTGCTATAAGTCAATGTTGAATTAGCTTTTTTAATTTTTTTTGCCTACCTTGTTTTTCTTTTTTTCTTCCTTAGATTAAATTTAATTCTGTTCATTTTTTTAGGATTCTTATACTTTTTGTATGGATTGCTGTCATATTTTTTTTATTGTTTAGCATTGCAGCCATTCTTTTATTGTATTCCTCTTTTTCCTTAGTTAATTTATAAATTAGAGTATTTTACACTAAAAGAGTTTTACTCATGTATAATTGAATTGATTGGAAATAAATTGAAATTGAAATATCGCACCCAAAGCCGCATGCACGGTTTCTGATCCGGACGTCAATTTTTCAACTCTCCTGGACCCCGTTCTGTGACTGCTTTCAGGAAAGCTCTTTTGAGGTCTTCCCCACGGTTCATCTATCTACTTCTTGTATCTTTTAGAGAAAAACTGGGTCCCTCTAGAGTTGAGTTGACAATATTTATGCAGCAAATTGGTAAAAGTATTAATTTTCTTTTCAATATCAGTTGTTATTTGGCGTTGCGCTTTGTTTTGATCAAAAAGATTTTTCTTCAAACGGACTTCGTAGATATCTATTAAATTGTTTTTTCTATTTCAGGTAGATTATTTAGTAGGGCGAATTTGCCGTAGAGCAAATTCCAGAAAAATTTTATTTCTAGAGTGTCAATCGCTGATATCTTTAATCTCAGCATTTCCTGGATTATGCAAAGCTTGAAAAATTCTACCTCCCAGCTTTTAGATAAAAAAAACACAGCAACTTAAAAGTCCAAGATGTTCTGAAATTTCTTCTGATGCAACATCTTGGTGGGTATCAAGCAAATCATCATTAAATATTTTTAATGATATTTTATTTCATTAAACTCGGAGTAATTAAAAAATTTGTGAAAATGTCACCTCCGTAATGGGAACAATGAAGGCATTTACCTAGAGAAAATCTCTAATTGTTCAGTTGAGTTTGGTATCAGAAGATTCATCTCGGTGACGATGAGTGGATGTGAAAATGGTCGGTTGGGCAAATTGGAAGATTGAAAGAAGGGAAAAAGATGGCAAGATGAAAAGATGAGGGGATGTGAAGATAGGAATATGGGAAGATTGGAGGATGGGAATATGGGGGATGGGTGGATGCGAAGATGGAATAATGATAAGGTGAGATGTTGATCTGTTCGATTATCACCCCTACTATACAAGCAAAATCACGGATATCCCGAGCAACGCCAGGTGCGGGAAAGCTGGTACTAAATAAAAGTCTCTTGTTTTCTTCTAAAACGGAAACGCTTCGAAGTAGATGAATAAAATTTGACACGCAGATAAAAATAAAATTAAAACATCCTGACAGAAAATGAACAAAGTCAGAACTTTCAGAGAGCTGCCATATGAACCTTTTGATTTCTTATTTATTAAATAAAAATTGTTCTTTCCAGCCCTAACGCAAAATGGTTTGCGGTTCGAACTTTCTGTGTTATAGAAAGATGTTTTGTATAAAAATATTTACAACATATTATATATACTGACGAAAATAGTTTTTCGTACACAGACAAATTTTAATTTAAAATTAAATGAATAGAATATTACGTTAGTGTATCAACTCCGGTAGACGACCTCGGTCACAATCTGAAAAGGTTTATATGTAGAATTAATGTATTTAAAGCTTTAGTGTGTAAATAAATATTATTTATTATTACTATCGAGACAAATTTTAAAGAAATTCTTGCTTGGAAAAGGAAAAACAATATTATTTTCATTTTTTTCTTTTTTATTATTTTTTTGCTGCACTGCTATATAATGATATGATAACTTCATAGATTAATTATTAAGAAATATAATGTAAATTTTATATCTAAAAATGAAGCAAAATTATTCATAAAAATTAATATTCTAAATAAATATTCTAAATTTCCTTTAAATCATTTCTCTAATACTTTGTGTCTTTTCTTATAAATGTCTACATAACATGCAAAGTACACAAAAGGTAAAGGGGCAGTGGAGTATCTCGGAAGGTTTAGTTGATAGGAAAAAAATTCTTTGGTAAACGTTTGAGGGCACACAATGAGGCACTTGACAATGACCTTGTGGTTGACCTGGGCTCACATTTAAAGGTCACTTGGATTTTAACTTCATTTTTTTATGTAACACCCTATTTTTTATACCTCAGATGGAAAGGGCGAAAAATTTTGCGTTCGAGTATGTAATTCACTTATGGACTCAAGTGGTCAATAGTATTGCAATTTCAAAAGCTGGAAGTAAATTTGAACGTATAATTTATCTTCATTTATTTATTGGTCTAAACCAATTAAAGCTTCTTTTCTTGTTATTTTCGCCTTGAAATAAAATTAAAATATATCTGTTTAGTTCGCATGATTTCATTCAACTAAAGCTTTTACATACCTGACAAAAATGTTATGTAAGCGAATTTTTATGTAATTACCAACTATACCAATAATTATGAAGCGAATGAAATGAAGTACATTTTCCATTGGTTAATACTGATATATATCACAAGGTCATTAAATAAATAACTAAATTCAATGTACTATGACTTCGGTAGCGCTAATTTTGTAACTTTAAACGAATTTTATTCAGACATCGATTCGGATGTTATATTGCAGCTGCGGAGCGCCTTGTAGCAGAAATATGAAGCTTTTTTCAAAATTTATTACTGAGGGTCTAAACCGGTTTGTTCATATATAAAGCCTAAGGTCTAGGGGTTTAGGCCCTACATTCATACAAATCTATGGATTGAAAAATGAGAAGACGGAATTTAGGATCACACACTTCATGCATATATATTGCAAATTCATATACATCGGTTTAATTAGCTCGCCTTCTTTTACTCCCTATTCGGCCGACCTGCCATACATCGATTTACTAAATAATTCGATGTTTCCTATAGATAAATGTTAGTAACGCCTGCACTTCAATTTAACAATGGTCAATATTACAATATTATTAGTAAGTATAAAATTCTGAACTTAGCTGGACTTAGCTGGATTCCCTTTTCGTCGAAAGCCGGCTATAAAGGTTATCCCAAGACAACGTGGTTTTCCACTCTGGTTCTCCGTCCTTTTCCTTTCCTTTTTCCTTCTAAATTCATTTCTTCCTTTCCAGAAATTAGTTGTTTCGTTACCTCCTTTGACTGTTATTAAAAATGTTTTTAAACTACTTTTTTCACGAGTAAAATTTTTAAGAGTTTTTCGATGAACTGCACTAGTCGGGAACCAAAATGAGAAACATTCTTCTTCCATCCTCCCTCGTCTTACGATCTTTTTGCGAAAGTTGTTACCCTCTTTGAGCAAAATGGCTTATTTTAATTTTTCATTTAATGTAAGGGTACATTTATATCGCAATTGGAGAAGATTTTGATTTATTTTCCTGACATACGTTTTATTAGTTTGATTGTCGTTTACTGAGTCGTAGTACTTCGTTTTTATCTTTATGTTTATTTACAATTATATACGTATTCTATTTTTTTGTTAATTGTATGCCTTCTAATATTGTTCTAAATTTGCAATATAGTTGATTTATAATTCAATATTTTTTTATCTATATTGGAACAGGTTCATGACAATAATTTCCCAATGACAATATTTCCCAAAATTTCTTAAAAGCTGTGTGCCGTATTTTACTCAGCCTCTTAGCTTTTATTTAATATATCACTCAATTCTAGATGATATCTGCAATATTTTTGCCATATTCTTGGAAAATGTGTTTCGCTATCGTTTTCGTACCGGATATTAACAATTTTACGCACATTGAGAACCATTTGTAACCCCTTGTGGTGGCGATGTTTTCTTTAATTTTATTACCAGCTTCCTTACTTCTACTCACAAGCTGATCCCTTGATGAAATTTCCACTTTGTACACATAGTTTTTCACATTTCGATTGCAGTCAGGAGGGGCTCCATCTTGTTGAAAAATAAATTTGTTGTTCAGAGAGAGTGGTTGTAATGGGGGCTCTTAAGACGCTATGAACCTGCCTAATCGACCGCTTCCATTAGCAAAAGCCTTTAGATAAACCCAACTTATATTGTACAAACTGCGGCGTATATTGGGCAAATCAAGAAATTTTCTTCAAATATTGATATCACATTTACTTAATTAAACAAGTGCCCTAGATAAACGCAATTGTATTAAATTCATAAAAAGCAAAAATAACTGACATGATGAATTTTCATGAGGATTTTGAAGTGATAATTCATGTGATTTGTAATAATTTCCTTGTGAAGTTATTCAAACATGACAGAAAATTTGTGACTACTTGTTCTGGTTCCTGTGCCAGGGAAATCGGTCGGCACACTAATGATGATCAAGGTGACTTGCTGTGATAGAAACACTTTCATTTCTTCTTGAAAGAAACTTTCTATTCATGTGGATGTTTTTCAAGTGTTCTTGGAAGTGAATTTCCGCAGTTCACCATTTCCACCAAGTGCCTTCATCTTGTGTTCAATTGCTATTTTACTAATTTATTTATTTATTTTATCCGATCTAACTAATTACAAATAAAGTGATCTTTTTAGACTTTCTCTAGAAACTTTTCATGCTTTTCATGCTGTTAGTGATACGAAATTCCGAGAAAATAATTGTCAATAATTTCTGATTAGTGTAATCTATTAGCTGCTCATAGATGGTTACGAATATGCAAAAATTTGTTATCATCAGGCACAAAATCGGAAGGCTGAAAAGCCTTTTAGAAAATCGTAGTAAACATATTGCAGATTTAAAATGTGTCATTGCTAGACTGTCCATCGAAGGACATAGACAGGGGGTAATTGTCAACTTTCCTCTTAGTGTTGAGATATTTATAATAGGTACGCAGATCACTGTATACTTTGTCACGGGTATTAATAATATGCTCCTCATAAAGAGCTGAAGATTGGGTTTTAAACTCGTTATAGCACATTACAAACCTTTGGTGGTCATTTTATTCCTCAGAGCTCTAAGTTCAGTATTAAACCATTGGCGCTCAAAAGGTCCACAAGAGGCAACCACCTCGAAAATCTTAACATAAAACATATTAACATCCGTATCAGCAAAGTTTGCCTTTTTAAAGTTAAAAAAGAAATTCGCATCGTTGCTCTGACTTATATTTTCGAGTTCATAACAGACGGATACAACAGTTGACAGAATAATGAATAATGTTGGTAAATGAATTCCTTCCAGAAATTCGGTATGTTAAATATTATCTGATATCTTTTTATTTTTCAACCATAATGTTCTTTTTTCCCATACATACGCTCTCTCTTAAGAGGTGAATATTTACGGTGCTGTATATCCAGTATCTGTTATATTGCAAAATATGTGTCATAATTATTTAAAAGATATTATAAAGTTTTTAAAAGAATTAGCAAAGAATAATAATATATTCGGATAGCTAAAAGTAGTATACCACTATTATTCAAATTGGATCTAATAGCATCGAATAACGTGTTATTAAGGAGAAAAATATTTTGAGTTACACGATATATTGAACGCCTTTTTGAAAAAAAAAATGATAGAAATCTCTTGCTAGCCGTTGTCAAAAATATTTTAGGTCGTGTTCGAGGCATATCGAAGTAAACTGCCTTCGAGCCTTTTTTCTTCTAGGTCATATCATATAAAATGAAAGATTTGGGATTTGGATTTGAGATCACCGGAATATATATTTTCTTAAAAGAGAAGGATTACAAATAATTTCAAATACTATATTCACAATCTGATGAATAGTTCACAAAATCACGGCACAAAATTTCAGTATTTACATTAAATTTCCTTATAAGGTGAGGTGTGGTAAGTGCGACCCAAAAAATGATAAGTGTAACTTCCAATCGATGTAACGCCAATAATATTTGCCAACGGAATTTGTATCTTAGTAGTATAGTACCTTAGGGGATATTTATATAAGGCAATATATTTGATTCGATAAAGTATTGTTGAATAAATGATTTTTAATTTTTTGTTTTGATCTGCCGTGGACGCACTGGGTCCACTAAAGTGGGCCAGGGCCTTTTTCTCCGAACACAATACTTTGATTGACAAACGGGACAAGTGTAATGTAACTTGAATTATATTCTTAACTGTGCACCAAACCGAAAATCTTTCACCTGCGAGATATAGAAACTACTAACTTTTGTCTGTCGAGGCATTTCTCCGAAATTTTTTAGGCCTGTCAAAGGATGTGTCCCAAAGATAACCTCGGCATTCCTTAAAGGATCTTAGGACATATATTTAAGTCATGTTTCACTTCTCTACTCCTCCTCGTTGGGAAGATATTCGCAAAAATCGGATTTTTTTTCAAATATCAAACGAATATTTTGACTTCTAAACGACCTTGTCGCCAATAAGGCCATATACCTCTAGATTTGTGATGTTATAGAGTATCGTTATTGAAAGCTCCATGAGAATTGGGCGTGCCACCTAAACGGGAAGAACTTCCCGATTCCCGGCTGCTTATCTAATGCCGATCACCAACAGAACCTGACTGACTAGTGATTGAGTATTATTGATATTCCGGTTCTTATATTGACAACTGGATGCATCCATAGAAGTAGGATTCCGTTGGCTGCATTTATTATGATGGTGGACTCGGCTCCCATATGTGTATGCCATACAAAAGTCATAGTCTATTGTAGGCTTAAAAAACGTTTGAGGACATGTTTTGGGGGTTGTATTTTATCCACTTAAAGTTCCTATTAGCAACGAACATCGACTATTCAGGTAGTGATGATCTTTTTTATTAATCTATTGAGGGACATTTTGCTGTCATTGAAATGTATAAGAGAAGAGTACAAATTTGTAGCGAAGTGATTACGGAAAAAAGTTTTTTTCTTTTGAATAAGAACAAATCAAAGTTCGTTACTTTACAAAAATATCAAACAAATTCCAATAAAAAACAGCAACCGACCAAATATTGAATGAACACAAATTTGACATTTCATGATATACGACATAATGGAAATGGTAAACAAAACAACTATTCCATATCCATACTAATACTAATATTATAAATGCGAAAGTAACCCTGTCTGTCTGTTACGCTTTCACGCCTAAACCGCTGAACCGATTTTCATGAAATTTGGTACAGGGATAGATTAGACCCTGGAGAAGGACATAGGCTACCTTTTGTCGCGAAGGAGGTGAAGTAGGGGATGAAAGTTTGTATGGGAGTCCGTCATTATTGAAGATAAAACCATGAAACTTTGTATTTAGGCGCGTATGATAAGAAATAAACAAACCTTTTTCAAGCGTTTTGGAAATTTCGACCTATTGGGGGTGAAAATAGGGGATGAAAGGTTGTATGGGAGTCCATCGTTATTGAAGATAAAACCATGAAACTTTGTATTTAGGCGCGTGATAAGAAATAAATAAACTTTTTTTCAAGCATTTTTGAAATTTCGACCTACATGGGGGTGAAATAGGGGATAAACATGAGACATGTGTGCAAAAACAGAATACTTAAACATTTGTCCTCTGAACATATACGCGCCGCGAGCGCGGGACTCGCCATGCGCCATACACAATGTACGCGGCGGCTGTGGCTCGGTAGCGGCGTGGGCAGCGTAGTGAGGGAAGCATCACTAAGTGTGGCTACCCGAACGAGCTCGAAGGATGGAAAAACAAAAAGCGTAGTTTATAAAAATGTGTTAAAATATTTACAGTAAATCACAGCAGTTTGCAGTTAGTTTATATTTGTATTATTTGCAATATTAGTACCCTAAAAATAAAAAGGTTGCCCAGAATAACTATTCCACGCAGACGAAGTCGCGAGCAAAAGCTAGTTTCCTATAATTTTGATGGCTAACCTAAACCTAACAACTCTCAGTCAACACTCAGATTGTGTTATCCATTTCTCACACCTTTCACACCGCCGTTGGTATTTTCATAACCGAAAATATTAAGTACTTTGGAAACGATAAAATCTTCTACCTCTTAATTCAGGAAACTAAGGTTCTCCGAACATCTGTTATTGGCATTTAAACGCCAGGAGGTATGGGTCTAATTGTAAAAAATAGACAATTTGACACTAAAGACTGCACGAAATAAATAAACACTTTCCCGCCTTAGGTACCGTCACGACAGCACAAAATACCCAGAATGCATTTCGACGTGTATTTAACATTTAACGTCGTAACATCTTTATTGACCTGATAAAATTTTTACTCTGCTGTTCATAACTTTGGCGAAAAGATTTTTCCGAGTGAGTTAAAATCGAAATATGTAAATAAATCCCACCACAATGAACACCATGAGGGTGATAAAATTGGCTTGTGAGGAAAACTCCCGGACCAGGAAGCCAGGAAGCACGGGAGGTCTCGTTTACGATGAACAAATGACCCAGGCTGGTGGACAAGTTGGTTAAAGGGTGGTTTTGCAAAATTATTTTTCTGTGGGCATGCTATCGGGCGCGATGATTTATTCGGCTGCGAGGGGGTTGAAGCAATTTTGTTAACGAGAATTATATTTGCAAAGCCTCTGAAGTGTTACAAGGTAAGATTTCACAAGATAGAATTAACTCGAGGCATTTGTCTGGTCAAAACATAATTCTCAATTTCCTCTTCCATGGAATCATAGGGTTATCCCCTGAGCTTAGGCAATACCGTAAGGAAGGTGTTAGGTTAAGTGACTTTCTTATTGAATGGAAAACTGGAACTTAGAATTCTGTAATAACACCGGAAACTTATACGCTACTAATTTAATTAGCATATTTAAACGAACTTACAAATTCGCTTAAACGTAGCCAAAGAACTTACATTAGCCATTCACCTCAACCCTCACAATTAAACTTTCT
Source organism: Dasypogon diadema (assembly GCA_006980735.1). Classification (NCBI taxonomy): domain Eukaryota; kingdom Metazoa; phylum Arthropoda; class Insecta; order Diptera; family Asilidae; genus Dasypogon; species Dasypogon diadema. The sequence goes on from QYTT01095025.1 coordinate 27,325, forward strand.
ATGTAGTTTTCGTCGAATAAAGTTCACAGGAATTTAGACTCTTTTCAATGCAGTTACTCTGTCTCTGCCAAGACAGACAAATTAAACAGTATTCTAGATCTAAAATGGAACTTATAGAGAGTGCTTTGGAATGATATAACCTTTCGAGATTCCGTCTTCAACTGATCATCTTTCTACAAGGAAAATATTTACTCATCCCTTGATTAATCGCTCTTTGATTAAAAATATGACTTCACGAATATAACGATCTCAAGAAGATAGAAATCATTCAAAGATATTTATTCCGCTCCCAAGAAGATAAATCTATCCCCAAAAATATTTTGATATCAATTATAAAATTTTTGATAGGATAAATCGATAAGGTTTAAGAAAATAGTAAGTTATGTGTTTATTGTTGCTTTCATAAAAGCCAATTTTGAAATAATATCATTTTCCCCCGATAGACTCTTCTCCTCTTGTTACTCGTCCCACACACTTTACACTTTAAAAAACACCAACGTTTCAGGCAGCAGACTTCAAATTTGAGACATAGGGTACGAAAGGTCCTTTTTATGACCAAGAAGCACGAAAAAGTTGTTTTTATGTTATTATGTGCATTGAGCTAAATGAGAAATTATAGACTTGAAATTCAAAATGATATCTCCCCCTCTCCCCTTCCTCTTTTCATATATCTATTTCATTCTTCAAAATAACGGCAATTTCGAACTCATAAAAAAGATCTTCCTCCTACTGGAGGTGAAAAATAACTTCCCTTAAACTCCCAACTTAGAAAACTTGCATTTTCTGAATTTCACCTTTTTCGTCTTTTTTGGCCCTGAAAAAAAGCCTTCCTCGTCCCAGGGGTGGAAAAAGGCTGCATTTTCGATAATCTGACTTGGAAAATTTTGCGTTTTTAGGATTGTAACTTTTCCATCTTATTTTATCCTGAAAAGGACCATTTTCGCACTTTTTGGTCTTGAAAATATCCTTCTTACGGATTTTATTAATTTGAATTCGAAAACTGCAAATTTTGTAGCTTTTCGATGAAAGAGGGTTGGAGAGGTTGTGTCCCTCAAATTTTAACTCTATTCATCGAAAACTTTGCGGATAGTAAGACTCCCAGCAGATTTGAAGGGCAGCTGCGAATATGTAAGAATAAGTAGCCGCTGACATTTAACTACAAACCCATTATAAACCAATTATAGCTTCTTTCCTTGTTTGTAATGAAAAGATATAAGTCGATCAATAGAAATGCCTTGCATGGGTCATGGGATGCATGTTAGGCAGATGCCACACTGTGCATTACATCTAATACTGATTTTATCCCGATATCGAATGTCTTCATTATTAAAATAAAAAAACGTAAACGAATGGAACTATTATACTTTCGTCATATGTGGAAAATTGACTATATGATTAAAATGAATTCATTGAGGAAATTCCTCTCTTTGAACAAATGTACACTACTATACATTTCCAACATCAATGAATTTTAACACAGGGACGTCATTTGAAATTCATAAATTACTCTTTGATATATTATTCTTTCATTGAATGAATTATGAATTAAAAGAAGCAAGAGAGTGTGTGAAAGAATAGTTTACGATATACCAGCATTGATCACGAAAGGTTGGAAGTAATACTATCCAAAATTACACAAGATGAATGATTCAGAAAATTTTCAATCAATTTTGACTAAACCAAAGAATGTTGGCGAATCCAAAAACAATGCAACGATTTGGGATTTAGCAAAATTATGAATATTACGATTCCCATTTGAAGAGAAAAGATACAAAGAAAAAATGAAAACAAAATCAAATTATTGCTGATCAACAGGGAAGGATTTTTATTTCATCAAGACAACGCCAGGATACCTGTTGCACTCGACATGTTATTACTCTTCAATGAATTCAGCTATGAAAGAATATCTTATCCAGATTTTTCACACTGTCGTGAGAATATCTCTTATTACGCAGTCTATAAAGTCATAAACAGAAGAGGAAAATGACAAACTTTGAAGTGGTCTAAAAGCTACGTGTCCTATTTTTTAATTAAAAGCAAGTGAGTTTTATAGAAGCGGTATTGTAATGTTACCTTATTGGTGTGAGATATTGAAGAAAATATAGAAAAATATTTAGATGATTGGAATGTAAAAAATCCAAATTTTCAAATTTTAAATTTCAGTAAACAACTGCACTATATATATATATATATTTTTTTTACAGAAAGCAGGTGCGCATTACTAACTTCGATCCATATTAATTTTTCCGTCCTTCGTTCGATGTGTACCGTCTTCATCTCTCTCTATTCGATATTCTGCTTTTTGTAGCAAACATTGAATCCCGTGTATACTGCAGCTGAGGTATGGTCTTGTAATGTGCAGCCTCTTATTCTCCTTCATACCATGCCCGCTATCCCGGAGTGTATAATTTTAAGAAAATGGTCTTATAATGATCACTTGTCCTGTAAAATTAGCAATATAACATCAGCGACTTTCTTCCATCGGACGTTTACTTCCATCCAACGTTTGTATTGCATAGAACCAATAATGCTAGAGCAGCATGAATTATATACATATGCTCAGAATGTGAAATCGACGATTTAAGCATGTCCGTCTGCCCGTCCGTCCGTCTTTATACACAATAACTCGAGAAGAAAATGAGGCAGAAGGCTGAAATTTGGTATACTTATATTACTTTCAGAAAACTTGTAGATCTGAGTTTGAAAATGGGGCAATCCACCCCCACTCCTTCAATACGCTGTCATCTTGAATTTTTGGATTATTGGGCATAATTCAAATAGGGAACAACGTATAGCTCTCAAATTTAGTAAGGGGCAGTTTTGTGAGACGCTTAACCAACAAAATTAAAATAGATTATATTCTCCCCACTCCTTCCGAAGGATTCCAATCTATTCCCTATTAACAAGCTACTACTACCAAATTAAATGGGACATATTTGGACAATCTATCCATCGCTTTTTAGCATTTATCAACTATGGTATATTCCAGATACTCCTTCCGAGATTTCCCTAGTTCTTTCTTCATAGTTTCCCTCATATTTTCTTTGGAAATTTAAGAGCGTTTTTGTCCTACTGCTGGCTGATTCTTTTATTTAGGAAATGGACTTAATTTTTTTTGTTTTAGTGTATTTCTTTTACATGGAAGAAGAGAATTCGCATCAAATGTACGAATGACGCTTTGTTCTACTAACTGCTGCTTCGCATTTTTTCGTTTCATTCAATCGGTTCTGTAAAGATTGTGTTCTTCGATTTGAGACGGAGCTTTCTTCTTTCTCTTATTCCAGGATCGACTCTGCTCCTTTTTCATTAACCCGAATTGTTTCCAATACCGCCGTTTATAATACGTCAATTAATTTACTAGATCAAAGCATTTGACCGAGATCTTCCAAATCCTGCGAAATTTCTTCGGATTTCCCTCGCGATAACTGAATTTTAATTTCCTCTGTCAATCTCTCTCCTAAATATTTAAATTCCTGCTCATATGTCTGCAGCGTATAAATGAATAAATATTTCAATAGCGAGGAATCTTTCCCAAAAATCTTCTTAATAAACATACATGACAATAAAGCAAGTAAGTAGGCAATCACCGGCTGCACCAAATGTCGTGTTTCCTCACTGCAATTTTACATGACTAAATTACAATACGTGAACTTAATTTTCTCAATGTTTTTTTGATGATAACTCGATAATTTTACAATCTAATTTGACTCGAATTAGACATGAATTACAACTGCCCATTATCACTCCAGCCACTCACCTTTATAATTTAATTGCGAAAGAGACATCAAGGTCCATGACCAGGTGCATTACACACCTGAAAGGCATTCTTAAGTCACCCATCGTATCGTTGTATAACATGCTTAGTTATGCATCAGCATAATGGGTGTTTAATTGATTGCATGCTAGCAGCAGTAATGTCCTGTAGTAAACACATATGCCAAACAATGCACAGCTGATTTCTGTTTACATATCAATGGGCCATGACAATTTTGAAGGCAGTTTGACCACTTAAAGCTTTCATCGTCTTCAGTAAATATTTATAGCATATTAGTAGAGCCCAGATTTATATGTAAAAACACTTTGATACCAATGCTGTACATTTTTTATTTTGTACTGAATTTAATAATACTAACTTTAAAAACATATTTTAAAATATTCTTCTAATTTATAAATAATTTTACATATTATGACAATCACTATATAATAACTTGCTGCATTATTCTGGGTGCCTATCATTCACTCATAAAGTCGCCTGCTGACTTGGTCAATAGGGAAAAAGGTTCTTAATCTCAATGTCGTGGGTTCGAATCCTGCATTGGACAACTTCTTCTTTCCTTCTCCTATTGCAAGTAGTTACTATTACTGTAATTTATTTATTTGTGGTTCATCATAAAAATTTGGATTAATTATTTCTGAAGTGAAACTTCTATATGACAATAACGAGTTTTTTCGGGAAATTTTGAGACGGAGTTCAAAATGAAAAGATAAAATAATAATCGACTGAACAACAACGTTAAGCAACAAGTAACTTAGTCAATACTAAGGCGGATAACTGCTTATTTTTTCTTAAGAATTAGTTTCCCTCCTAGTCACATAAATGTTAATAAGGTTAGATTCAAATTAATTACCAATTATATTATATCCTAGAAGTTGGGGAGAAAAGAATGTAATAAGTATATAGTGATCCGTGCTGAGTTCTAGCATATTCCCAACTGGCATTCAGATTTACAGGCCGTCGTACCACCCGAAAAAGCTTTAAAAAATATATAATTGTAAACGAATATGATATGGATTGATTACTGAGGAATACTCCGATCAGTCTATTAAAATAATTTCACAATCACTTAATAAGTTCAACGTTTCGATTACTCGTGCGACTCTTCTTCAGGTATTTTTAAAGGAATTAAGACATTGTGTGCGGCATCAGTTCCAGGAGACTGATATTTAAAATCTTTCTCAGTACAAATGTACTTTAACTCCTGAAAGAGTTGCCCGATGTGGCTCATTTTCTACCAGATTTTACTATAATATTGGTGTGCCGAGTTTTATTTATCCATCTACATCAAAGCATTTTCCTTTTAGAGAAAAGAAAAATGGGTGTTTACTTTATATAGCTAAAGGCTTCATGTGGCAACCCTATGAAGGAGTTGCCCAAAACAGCCCACTTTCGTATTTAGTCTTTGATTTTCAATAAGTCACCTGCCCACCAAATTACGCTTCTCTAGCATTATCGAGATAACGCGATATAACAGAGATAACAGACAGACCGGCATCTATTAAACGATTCTTTTCGCTTCCATTAATGGCAATATAGTTTATTACCGTGTGACATGAATATTTTTATGCGTTAAGAACGTTTGCTCAAAGCTTTAATACCCTACACCTAGGGTATAAAAATGTGTCCGCTGAATGTGCCGTCTTGCATTTGCAAAAACTAATGTCATGTTCGTACAGAGCAACCACAAAAGCCACACTATTTGCCATTTCGTGAACATTCCATAGACCTTTCGAAAAACCCTCTCCGCCATATTGGAACCGCCATTTGGAGTTCCAAAAACTCCAGATTCGAAACTGCAAGCTTTTCCTTGTTGATGTTTACATTGTCTCGTTCTGTCGATTAATCACCTGTCACGACGAAGTGCTAGCCAGATGTCTGGATCGATCGAGAGATTAAAAAAGCACAAACTCGGAAAAGTTGAGAGCTGGCATTTTGTCGGTACACGGCATGCGGCATTATAAATTGGAAAACCGTTTTAAGTGAATATTGTAAATTTTAAGTGAACATTGTAAATTTGAAAGGTAGTTGCTACAGTGCTGACAACAGTAAAACAAATTGACAAAGTTATTGATGCGCTTATTCTTGTAAATGAAGTGAGTTCCCGTCCAATTTTCCTCCGTTAATCTCCCACCCCATAAGACGACTTAGATCATTTTGGTGCAGCCGGTAAAAGATTAGGGCCAGGTAGATTACACCTTTAAGGAACTTGTTTAAAAAACGAGACTGGAAATAGCTGTCCCTGCTCTAGACGAGTAAGCTCAATCTCATATGAGTAAATCTCCTGAACTCCCGCGCTCTCGCCCATGTTAAGTATTCCGGAAGGGAGAAGATTTGCGAGGAAAATAGACTCTCTCGTCCTCAGCAACGAGAGTGACTTCCGTGAGCAGGCCGAAGAAAGAGCGACACAGTGGGGAAGCAGGATCTCCACAGTAAGAGGGAAAAATTTCGAGACTAATCAGCCGTACGAGCAGCCTACTTCTTTGCTCATGGATAAATTATCTACCGCAGAATGCAGTGCCAAACAGTGGTAAGTCAAATTCTCTAGTCTAAATAGTTCATAAGAATTATTGTTTAGATAATAAGTTAAGAGCAAAAGTGCTCATGAAATGGTGTGAAAGAGTGTACGAGTGCTTTGCAGGGGAAGAAGAGATTGAGTTGTTTTTCGCCTAATCTCAACAAAGTTGATAAAAAGTTTACGATTTTAGTTGGTGAATCTTATAAAACTTTTGCCCACTTTAAAAAATTACTGTACGAAAAGTTTTCAGGAAACAAATCCTACAAATTACTCCCTGATGAACTAAGGCTAATTCGGCAGGTACCTGGGGAAACAGTAGGCTCCTTTAGAGTTATCAAAAGTGTAAACAAAAAGCGCAATCGTCATATCAACATTGCGGCTGAAAAAGTTGAAATTCGGGAAAAGAAAGTATATTTGCAAAGTCAAACAGTGAAAGTATTTACTCTTCCTTTTGCAATAGATGTCGTGTATACGGTCATAATATTGAAAACATGAAACTTCAACTTCTGTATACAGTTCTAGCTTTGATCAAGTTAGTAGTTTTAATTACGGAAAAAATGTGTTTCCCATAAACCTAATTTTCAAAATATCAAACAAAATTATCCAAGACAGGCCCGCCGAAGATACAGCGAATTCATAATGAAACATATTGGTATGAAACGCGTGAAAGCCACAATTTTAAAATAGAAATCTCAATAAATATTTCCAATAAATCATAGGTTGAATTGTTAATTGACATTGGAGCAGACATTAGTATTTTAAAGGAATCAGTATTAAAGCCGTCTGCTCTAGTCACAGTCTCAGACGGTAGAAGCAAATTTTGCTTTACGCAAAGACAAAACTTTGGAAATGTGCAAGGGTATACTATAACAGCCATTTCCAAAAGATTGCAAATTTTACATAGTAGGGGACAAATCCAATATTCCAGGAGATGGAGTTCTAGGGAGCAATTTTTTGTCGAAATACTGTAACGTGGAGGGCCCGAATAAAAACTTTTCACGAATACCAATAAATTCAGTTGTATTTTCTGTTTCCTTATTAAAAATGTTCAATATTCAACCGAAAATTTCGGACTCATTAATAATTAATCAAATCCCTCGAGAAAATGAAGAATACGATTCAATCTTAGATATGGAAAATATAGCTCAAACTACAATCACAAAAACAGGTAATACCGCCGAAGTGGATGGACGTAGACATGAGCGAAAGCTCTATCCCATTTTCCAAATTCAATGCTAAGCTCTACAGTGGCTAGAAAGAGTCTTAAGAATGAAAGTTACGCTAAAGTAAAAGATAGCCATCTATGTAGCATGATAATGGAGAAGATATTTCACATATTTTGCGGACTGAACCGCACGTCTGAAGACTTTCTCCTCTGTTGGCCCATTAAGTTCCTCCTGGAAGAAATCAAAACCGTTGTTACTGAATTTTATGAAGATGATGAATTAGTCATATTTTCGAATTTCTCTTTGTGCTTATTTCAGGAAATCGGGTGGAGTGAGAGTTATCTCTTTTTGAAGAACGAGAAAGTTGAGAGCAGAACTGACAAGAAAGAAATCTGAGAACAAAAATTTCCTCGTAGTATTTGTGCGGGAAGTTCTATTCACTTCCCAGCGGGAAATGAGGTCAGGCCTTCCCTGGAGAAGGCCTATGGAAGCAGTAAAACTTTAGCACAAAAAACTGGAAAAGTTCAAAAAGTTTTCATTCATTCCATGTTGATCCCGCAAGAAGTTTGATGGAAGGTGTGAATCTCGCTACAACGCAGTTCCTTTCGTATAAAGTTCGGGGCTTTCCCTTTCAAGATCATTCTCGTTTTGTTTGTCAGAATAATCATTTGAATTTGGCAGCAAGCACACAAAAAGCTTGTAGTGGTCGCGGCCGTATATCAGAGTATTCTTGTGGAATTGCAAATATATTCCACGTTTCGCTCGAATGATACATTATCCATCCAGGCCAGAAAAATCTCCATGCTATGGCGGTATTTCATAAACGCCTAAAACGACGTAATTTTGAGCGTTTAATGAAAGTTCTCTGTTGAACCAGGACGGTCCTTCCCAAAATTCGCCTAAATGCAATATTTATATATTTATAAATAACGAATTAGGGGATTTTTTTTTCTTTCCCAGATTTATATAAACGACTCACACTTATTTGAAGGCATATTATTCTTTTCTTAATGTTGCTTTCCGCCGCCACTGTTCGCTCGATATTTTCCTAAACCGATACGAAGGGTTCTGCCAAAAGCTTATAGTGGACGCAAACCCCAATTCATATCAGAACAAGGTTACAACAATTGGACGCTAGGACAAGTATTACTTTCCGCCCTAGTGTCGCGCAAAATTTATTTACAGCAATACTTCCACACATTTCTGTGGGAAGTATGCACGCAACACATGCGAAAGGGATTGTCTTGCCTCATTTTAACAAAAGAATAGCAAAGGCGGTACCGCCATCTAGGCGTGATGAGATTCGTCGCGTTACTGGAAAACACCCTGTCCCGGATAGAGTGTAGCGACATGAGAATCAGAAAGAGATGGAGATAAAGAAGGAGGAAGCTGGCCGGGAATCCATCGGCGAGT